>PITA01020144.1:0-35667 GCA_004023965.1 Spilogale gracilis
AGGAGGAGGAGGAGGAGGAGGGGGAGGAAAGTAGACTCACACACAGAATGATACTCAAGACATCATACAACCAGTAAGGGGGGCCACGTGAGCAGGTAGCTTGTAGACTAGGAGTCTGGATACCCTGCTGTGCCAGGAGCACTGGCCCTTTACTTGCTTGGCTGTGAAGAGGGTCTGGGTGTCCAAAAGGATCCCAGGGAAGGGGATGATGGCAGCCAGTTTCTAATTCCTAAGGAAGCATGTCGGTATTTTAGCAGGTAGCATATATGTACCAGTGCCTTCTGGTGAAATGTCAGTCCTGCACTTAAAGACACAATCCCCACCACCGTACACTGGGTGTCCATTCCCAGAGGGCCCCTGTCCTGCTCAGAAGGGCTCAGTAAAGAGCAGGGCCTAATCCACAGGTACAGGGCTTCAGTGTCCACAGACCAAGAGGTAGGGCTGACCCCCTTCCCCTCTGTTCTTTCTTTAAATTTTCCAGTCTGTAAAGCAGATGGTAGGAGTTGTCTGCTTTTTGTTTTCTGCTTTAAGATATGTATGGGGATCAGGTAGCTGTTTGGGGGTCCTGACGGGGACTGGGGGGCAGGCTCAGGTGAGTTCCAGAGCCCCTACCTTCCTGGCACGAGTAACACGGATGCTACACCACTCATGCTCTGCTAATTGTTTTATATCTTCAGGCAGCAGAGTTTTTTATAAAAAACCCAATTCTGTTTCTAGGGAGTCACCCTCATCCCCCCCCCCAGAAGCTGCTTTCCACCACCACCAATTTCAGAATTGATCTTTGCAATGACTCCTCACTTAAATCAAGTTCTGAGTTTTAAAGGGTGAGAAAATGTCTCTTACTCATTTAGACTAAAATAATGTGCCCATTAGCTGTGTTAGAGGCATGCAAAGCCTGCTGCCTAGAAATTATCCATTAGCCTCATTTCAAGCTCTCCCACCTGCCAGCCTTCCTCCCCCACTGCCTCGGGAGTTCCGTATCTTAGACTTCATCTTGGCGTTCCCCTGTCCAAAGATTCACCTTCCAAGGCTCTCCACTGCCTTAAGGGTAAAATCCAAAATCCCCAGCCTGAGATCTGACCTTCATCTTTTCTTTATCTTTCACTCCCTTTACTACCAGCTTGGGAACTCCGGACTCCAGTTCCACTAGACAGCTCACAACTTGATCCCATTGACTTAGTGCCTTCTACTTGGAGAGATTTCTCCTCCTCTCCATCTATTAAATCCTAGCTGCCCTTCAAGGGAGGCTCTTAAGTCCCAACTTTCTCTAAGCAGTCCTTCTAAATCCTCCCAGGCTGGAGGATTATGTGCACTCTGCTCTCTCCCTCTGCACCTTGTTCTCGTCTGTTAGAGCAGCCCAGCACATCTCTGCTGGGCCCCAGCTAATCAACTAATCCTTTATTCTCCCGCTATGTCTAATTTTTGTTATTCCTTGAGGGCAACTTTCTCTATTGTGTTTTTGGTGCCTCTGTATATGTTCAATCCTGGACTATCCTCTCTCCCCTAATCCACCCAGCAAACTCAAACTCATCCTCCTAAAGCAGTAGTTCTTGACCTTGGCTGCAAGTTAGAATCAAATGGAAATCATTCAAAAAGCCTGATGTCTGGGCTTCATCCCACAGTAATTAACCCAGAACCTCTAGTGGTGAGATCTAGACATCAGCACTTTCAAAGCTCCTCCAGGCAATACCAGGGTGCTGCCAAAGTTGACAACACCTGTTCTGGAATCATCTCAAGGTTGTACCTACTTCATTTGGGTTATTATTTATATCCTGCGAGCTTAGTTTGATGCTCGTAACTAAGTTTTTGCTGAATGACTAAATAAATAAGTAGATGGATGGATAAATGGATAAAAGGAAGGAAAAATGGAAAGATAGACAGATGCTGTGCTACTCAGGAAAAAATCCTAGGCTGCTTTCCACTGCTAAGCTTAACCACTGGAAGGAAAGTATTTACCTCTCAATGCTTAGCAACGCAACTCCTCTTGGTTTGTAAGATGGCCCCCATACACACAGGGCAAGGAAAGAGGGATGAGGCAGTCTACTTCAGATTGGTAGGTGGTAGCAGGTTCAACAACAAGGGAACTTAACAGATGAGGCTGGTCTTCGGCATCCATAATACAAGATCTTCACACCTGTCATCAGAATCTTAAAAGTCCATATTGGGGCCTTAGTGGGATTCAGTCGCACATACCATCCTGAAGGTCTCAAGAGAACCTTACTCTCTCAAGGCTATGTCATTGAAAATGGCTCTCACAGCATGAACAGCAGGCAGGGCAGACATTCCAAGGACAAGAGAGGGCTCAAGGATCCTTCAGCTACCTGAGTCTATTTCATGGGTCAACCAGTGGTCAGGTCCTCTATATGACTACCCTACCACCACCACTCTTTATACAACATAAGTGCCTAGTGAATATTTGTAGAATTTTCCTTTTTAATTTAAATTCCAGTTAGTTAACATATAGTATAATATTGGAAATATCTGTAGACTTAACCTGAGCAGTGGTTTCACTCAGTTGTCAGGTTATCCATCAAGAAGAGTTCTCCAACTTTGCCTACAGAACACTCAGTCTTGACCTAAACCAAAATGAAGTATGACTAAAACTAAGGTTGATAAAAGTCAAGCCAGGAACTTGAAATTTTCCGTTCTAAATTTCTCCTTTAAAATGCTTTCTTGGGGTGCCCGGATGGCTCAGTGGGCTAAAGCCTCTGCCTCTGGCTCAGGTCATAATCTCAGGGTCCTGGGATCAAGGTCTGCATTGGGCTCTCTGCTCAGCAGGGAACCTGCTTCCTTCTAGCTCTCTGCCTGCCTCTCTGCCTACTTGTGATCTCTCTCTCTGCATCAAATAAATAAATAAATATTTTTAAAAATAAAATAAAATAAAATGCTTTCTTAAAATTTGCCTCCCTACCGCTGATATCTTTTGCTAGCAAGTATTCATAAATCAATAGAATAATTAAACATAAGAGCAGACTAATAAAGGAAAATCTCTAAAATATGGTCAGAAAATAACATCCATAGAACATTTCTTCTGATTAAGTTAATCACCTATTCTGACCATCTGTCCTTCCTTCTTTCTTTCCTCCCTTACTTCTTTCCTCCTTTCTTTTTTTGTTTTGTTTTTTAAGATTTTATTTATTTAGTTGACACAGAGAAAGAGATCACAAGCAGGCAGAGAGGCAGGCAGAGAGAGAGGAGGAGGCAGGCTCCCTGCCAAGCAGAGAGCCCGATGGGGGCCTTGATCCCAGGACCCTGAGATCATGACCCGAGCCGAAGGCAGAGGCCTTAACCACTGAGCCCCCCAGGCACCCCTCTTTCCTCCTTTGTTTCCACAGATTTCTATTTAGCATATACTAAATATTAGCATTATTTATTTAGATATTTATTAGCATGCCAGGCCCTGCTAACATTAATGGCATTTTACAGACACGGTCTTTTCCCACAGGAGATGTACTCTGAATATGTGACTATTCCACGATTCTCACTGGGAATGCCATAACTTCCAAGACCCCAACACTTGGACAAGGTGAATACCATTGACACACTGATATTTCACAACCAGAGCTCAATTAAATACAGTCCACAGATTTAACTGTCAGTTTAAGTGGCTCATGCTTGGTGAGTGAGCAGATCCCCAGAAGGCAGGTGTAGCTGGACTGAGCTTGGGCATTCCCCCCTCAGTACCCTACAGTACCTTGGGAACCTGCCATCCTCCATCATTAGGCCATCAGATTCCCAGATCTCCCTGGGTTCTGTGCTGTCGGGCCTTTTATCATTATACCAGCAAAACCCCTGAGAGTTTCTATCTCTCTATCCATATCCATCTTGCTGTAGAAAGACACCCAAACCTTAAGGCTTATAAAAAGAGAAAAAACAAAAGAATGTCATGGAAAACCATGGACCAAACAAGTTAGTTGGAGACTTGTGAGCAAGAAAAATCCTTCCTAAGCCCAGATTTCTCAACTATCCTGATAGCCATCAGAGGTGGTGGTGCTCCTTCAAATCGGGTAGGAAGCAGGTCTCTCCCAAACCTGCTTTCCATTCTTATTGGGGCCCCAGGCTTGTACTTGTGGCCTCAGAAGTCCTAGCATTTCCACACAGCTGCTCTGTTCACAACATCTCTGCACCTAAGCCCTGTTCCTATTTACCATGGAAGAACCCAGTGCTGGGCTTCTGGTGTACCTGACGCCTCTCCGCAAAGCCTCTGTCCCTCCTCCTCAGGTCTGCGGGCTACAGTTTCCACTCCTAAGGACAGTCTTTTCCTCTCCATTGGACATTCAGTCAATGTATTTAGTTCTGTGAACCATTTACCGATCTGCTGCCAAATTCTAGTCTTGAACCACGCTAGACTTCTTAATTTATTGCTTTTACTGAATGCTGAGCTCCTCCCTCCAGTATCTGAGACGACATCCGTTTTTCTTTGGGCCTCCTCACCACTATCTGAGGCCCCCTGGAAAGTCACTCTTGATCTCAAAGCCTAGACTTCACTGTGGTTCCCCTAGCAAATTTCTGTTTTGCATACCTGGCTAACATCCAACTATGGTATGAAGCCAGGGAAAAAGGCCTACAGTCTGCTCACTCTATAGTCAAGTCATTTTTGGAGAATTCATCATTCGAGTGGAGGAAGAAATGGAATTTTCCAGAGGCCACTTAATTGCACTCTTATAGACTATGGTATTTTAAACATTAATACTCTATAATAAAAGAAACTAGGAGAAATTTGGATTAGTCAAAGGCGGGAGTTGGAAGAGAGGACACATTATAGAGATTGATGATTTGAGATAGATAATCACAGGCTGCTATGCATTTGTTCAAGAAAGTAATTTGTAAACTGTAGTCCTAAGACACTAAGGTCCCATGGGGGTGTTTCAGGTCTTCAAGGATTCCATACAAGTTTATTCAGAAATTCTGTAGACTTACAGAATTCTCAAAAGGTCTAAATAAAACTTGCATATTCAAAAATTATGTTTCCAAAATTTTTTTATTATTGGTACCACTGGTGGTTTAATTTTTGTGCTAACTTGCCAACTTTACAGTAAGGATCATAAATATGAACATACAAACTAAATTTACTTGTGTTGAACACACAATACACATAATGTAGGACATCAAGAATGTATACAGAAAAATGTACCTTAGCATATTTATTGTTTTCTCTTATGTATATGACACTGAATGAAATAATTATTTTTTTAACTTTAAATTTCTTTTATTTTTTCAGTGTTCCATAATTATTTTTGAATTTAAAAAATGTGTAAAAATGTTTTCTCATTTCCCCTTACAACCAGTGCCCAGATTCCTCCTGGGTAGGGAATTGTCTTTACTCTCTTCTTTTTTTCTTGCAAGCCCCACCATGTTTATATTTATTTGTTTGTATTGTGAACAAGTTCCCTTTCTCCTCAGAGCCCATTAGTCATGTGGAGGCCATTGTCCCTCCACAATCACTCCTCCAGCATACTTCATCATTCTTCCTTCTGTCCAAGAAGCAGACCTGAATGGATGCACTAATGGCATCCTGGGTCCTTTGGATTTTTGTTGAGCAGGCAAATGGGGAAGCTCCAGCTAGAGCACCAGGAAGAGAAGATCATGAGGTCCTGGTAACACATGCCTGCTTCTCTCCCACTGGGTTGCCATGGCCCAGCTGGATCTTTCAGCTGCTGAAGGCCACTTCTGCTCTCCTGGCAACCTCCCTTTACAAGTGTCTCCCCTCCAAGTCTCCGTAGCTCCTCCCTGTCCGGTCCCTGGGAGCTGGGTTGAGATAACAGCTCCAGTTCCACTAAGTCCAAGTTTCTGTCCTATCTCTTATGGCTTCCGTACACCTTCCACACCTTTGTGAACAAATAAACCTATCTTGAGTTATATTATTTTGGGTGTGCCATCTACTTCTTGCTGCAACCTTCACTATACATCCACTCCTCATCCGCATCCCATGATGGAAGCCATCCATGTGCGCTTACATGCTTGTTTATGTGTTCTTGCAAAAATGGTATTTTGTATGCATGCATTTGAACTTTCTCATAAATGTTATTGAGTTATAGATTCATTCTACTTCTTACCTTTCTCACGAATGACGTATTTTTAAAGTTCATTCTTGTTGCTATGGCTACAGCTAATCTGTTGTCTCTCAACTGCTATCCCCTGCTGTGCTACGTTTACCTCTACATTTACCTATCCAATCTCTGGATAATGGATGGACACCCAAGAGGTCCCCAGCACCATAACCAATGCTGCAATGAAGAGTCTTGTACGTGCCCCTTGGGGAGATGTGTCAGAATTTCTTTGGAAACAGAGAAAGCTAGAATTGTTGAGTCATTCTGTGTGCATCTACTTAAGATAAAAGTACCAGCTATGCTCTATGGCACATGTACACCATCTGCCCTCCTGACAGCTGCACCAGAGAGCTTCCATTCCAAAATCCCCCCACACTTGGCATTATCCAGCTTTCTAGTTTTTCCAGCCTACTAGATATAAAGTAATATGTTACGATTTGCCTTTGATTATTAATCATTTAAGCATCTTCTCAGATATGTTTGGTTTACTCGTCCACAAATTATATGTTCACATTGCCTTGATTATTTTTCTATTGGTGTTGCTAGATTTCTTATTTATCCACAAGGAGTTCCTTATATATTATTTTTTGAAAGATTTTATTTATTTACTTGAGAGAGTGAGAGAGAGCATGAGAGGGGAGAGGTCAGAGGGAGAAGCAGACTACCTATGGAACTGGGAGCCTGACATGGGACTCAATCCCAGGACTCCAAATCATGACCTGAGCCAAAGGCAGTGGCTTAACCAACTGAACCACCCAGGCGTCCCCCTTATATATTATTTTTAATACACTATTGCCTTCAGTTAGCTAATATTTTTCATAAGACTTCTTATACCTACATTAATAAATGAAATAGAACTATAAATATTTTTTCCTAATGTCCTTGTTTGGAATAATTTTAATAATACAGGAATTAATTGTTCCTTACAAGAATCTGATGACTTCTCATCATTACACCCTGGTCTACATCACCACTATTCTGCAACAGGATTATCCATAAAAGATAACTCAATGCAAGGGAGTAGAAAGACACTGGGTTTTGGAATGGAAACCCCGCATGGGGTGTGATAATTAACTGTTTTTGTAAACATGTTCCTTGTTAAACTGCATTTCCAATACCCGGAACATGTATGTATAAAATAAATATTTAATTAGTTGGTGAGTCGGAGATCTGTCCTTCTGCTTACTAGCTTTGTGATTTGCGGAACTTAAGGAACCTCATCTCTATCATAAGGAAAATAAGACAAAACCACATCACCATTTGTGATAAGGGTTAACTAGAACAATGCATGTAGGGTGCCTAGCCCCAGGATCTGATGCATTATGGTACCCATGCGTGGGTGGAGGGTAGCTCAGGGATAATCCCCCAGGCTATTTAAAAATAGAGCTCAGGACACCAGCTGGTCAAAAACAGAGCTGGTGTTTCAGGGTAGAGGAAATCCACATTAACTGGTGCATCCGTCTACATAAGAGCACAGATCCAACTGGAGAGTGCCCTCCCTAAATTTCAGGGATCCCAATACTGATTAGCATGTGAACAGGGCCTTAATTAGGGAAGAGCCCAAAGGAAAGGGGAGAGGGAGCCTCTCTTCTAGTCCATGGGCCTGCTCCCCACACCTCTTAAATCCATTTGTCTCCACTGATTAGTGCATGAATGGGGCATTGATTACCAGGCCCAGCTATTGTGCAGCCTTTCAATGGAGTGGCTTCATGCAGGAATTTATTAGTAATTAAGCCTTGAATAAATGTTTTGCAAATGGGGTCTCTCCTGATGAATAGGAAAGGTTTGGAGAATTGAGAAACCCTCAGCGCTGGGACCATCAAGGCCCGCAATGTATGCTTGCACTTCCACATAATTGTGTTTGTCCACTTCAAGGCTTCCAGGGCCCCAGTGGGTAGATAGCAACCAGTTACAAATGCAGATCTGCCCTCCCGGGCTTGTGTCCTTTCCTGAAAGAACTGGGTGTATTTTGTGGATTATTTGTCTTGGCTGTACAGTGGCTCCCTCACTGTATCTTTCTAGAGAGAGATGCTGCACAGGTAGGGCCTATACAGGAGTTCCAAGGTCATGGGAGAGCTCCACCTCTCCAGGGTGCCTTGGAGTTACCTTAATGCTTCATACCGGGCTTGGTCTAGCCCACAGTTCTCAAGCGGTGATGACTCCTAGCCTCCTGCAGTGTTCTCAGCGTTGATACTATTAACATTTGGAACCAGATAATTTCTTATTGTCAAGGGCTGTCTTTAGCATTGCAGCACGTTTTATGGTATCCATATCTCCACCTACTAAATGCCAAGAGTACATCAAACCACCAAAAAGCCAGCAGACATTGCCAAATGTCTCTGGAGGACAAAACTGACCCCAGTTGAGAACAACTCCCTCTATGGGATGGATTTCCAAGTGATTTCAACAAAAATACTTCCTTCAGGAAAAGATGTCTATGGATCAATAATTTTTAAGGTGATAAAGGGAAAGTTTGTTTAAAAAACCTATTAATTCATGCCTTTGTCTATTTATCCCTCTCTTCGCTGGGCTCCTCCCCTGCTCTGGGTGCTAGACAGCAAGAGAACACAAGACACACACGGTCCCTGCCCTCATGCAGTTTCCCTTCCAGACGGAGGGGCAGACTGACAGTAAACAAGTCAACAGATGAACCATTTCAAGTTTCGGTGAGTACTATGTAGCTGATATGATCAAAAGTAACCTCAACGAGGGGTGGAGAGAGTCACTGTTTTAGGTAGGAGGCCAGGGAAGGCTTGAATGAGAAGACGGAGCCAGCCAAAAGACTCTTCAGTGGGGAGGAGTTTTCCTCCAGACAGAATGGGGAGGGCAAAAAATAAAAATAAAAATAATAATAATAAAACAATGAGGGGAGGAGGGTCAGGCAGGTTGAAGAAGGAGTCTGGTGTGGCTGAGCTAAGGACTAAGCTGCCCTGGGAGAGGAGGTATAGTGTGGAGAGGAACTCGTGAGATGTATCATGATCTGGATTATACTTTAATGGGAAATTGCCCCCCACCCCCACTCCTGCCATTACTCCTTCTAATACTCCAGTACTCCAATTCTAACACTTCTTTGGTCCCACAAAAGTCTCCAACCCCCTTGCTATCCACAACTTCAAGTTCTTCCTCTCCTTCTTTCTCAGCTCACATCGATAGCCTATCCCTAGTAACACTTCCTTTGATACATCTTCAACTCTCTTCCCTTCTTTCTGCCATTGCACTTGCCTAGAAAACTCCAACCCTGTTTTAAAAAATCATGTTTGCCTTGGGGTTGATGAGTCTAACTGGAGAGAAACACTCAGGAAGACTTGTTTGACATTAAAGTTAAAGAACCCCAAGGGAACCATCAGCCCTGCTGGTTTCCCTACCCCAGTTCCTCAGTCAACTTGTCATCCCTCTCCTCAAGACAACCATTCCATACCTTTTCTTCTCACCTTAAACAACTGACATCTTTCCCCTACTGCACTTTCAGCTAATAAGGTTGCTTTCTGTTTCTCTGAAAAAACATAGCTTCCCAAGAAAGGATCCTCATCTTGCCATCCCTAAATCCACCACCTACCTGAACCTGCACACTTCTATCCTCCTGTAACACAGAACAGTTTTTCATGAGCTTGTCTATTTACCATGAGATAAGGAACTTTAATTACTGCTATGTGTCCAATGTGCGGAAACAGTGCTTTGCACTTAATGAGTGCTCGGTAAAAAATTTTTTTATTTACAGAATTAATGATTTTGTTTTAAGCAGGAGAAAAACAAAATATACTTTCTCTTTTTAAATTTTCACTCTGGCTGCTGTGCAAAGGACGGGTTATAAAAGAACGGGCATAAAAGCAAAGAGTGAGTTAAGAAGCAATTGCATTGGTCCCAGCCTGAATTAGGGTCATACTATTGGTGACAGAGGGAAGCATATTTTAGAAATAGAACTTATTTACTGGTAAAAAGATGTGGGGGTTATAGGAAAGAATCCAGAAAGGATCTTAGGTTTTGGCTTTAACATTTGCAAGGATGATGATGCCACACACTGAGATGGACAAGAGGGAGCAGGTTTGAGGAGGAAGAAAAGTAAGAATTTAGTTTTGGACACATGAATATGTTAAAATTATGATGGTCTTTGTAGTTATCCAATTGGAGGAGTAATTTATGCTGTTAAATATCAGGCTGGTGCTCCAGAAAGCCTCGAGGACGCTCTCTCTCTTATTATGTGGCTCCATGTCCATTGCAGATCAGCAAAGAATTCTGCTTATTGTACTCACTCAGAGGTCTAGACTAACAGAAGCTTCCCACTACTGGGAAGGCAAAGAAGAGAGAGCATGACACACCACCTACTTCTATTGTCTAATCTAAAGCTGTAAAGGGATATTAAGAGTTTGTCCATTGATTTTTATTTGTTTGCTGCTTGTGATGTGTTCGCTCTATATACCAGGCAGATATTTGGTCAAATATTATTTAGGTGTGTCTGTGAGAGTGTTTCTGGATGAGACTAACATTTGAATTGATAAACTGAGTGAAGCAGATTGCCCTTCCCAATGGGGGTGGGCCTCATCCAATCAGTTGAAGACTAATAGAGCAAAAAGTCTGAGCAAGGGGGAATTCCGTCTGCCTGACTGATCTGGGGCACCAGTCTTTTCCTGTCTTTGGACCCAAACTGAAAAATTAGCTCTATTTGGTTATTGAGTCTGCTGGCTCTTGGACTAAGATTTAAACCATCAGCTTTCTTGGTTCTCAGGCTTTTGGACTCAAGACTAGAACCATACACTGGCCCTCCTGGGCCTTCAACTTATTGATTGCAGATTTGGGACTTCTCTGCCTCCATAATTGTGTGAACTAATTTACACAATTATAATAAATCTCTTGACACACACACACACAAACACACACACATATATATAATCTGATTGGTTCTATTTCTCTGCAGTAGCCTAACACGCTGATCAAAAGATGACAAGTGCTTCCCAAGGTGGATTTCTATTGTCCCTTGTGACATTCATCAAGATGATTGTCATGGCTCCTCTATGGGTGCGTAAATAATATTAGTACTCATTTATTGAGGGAATGGTATCTGCCAAGCCACAGGCTAACCTATTTACATGTAGTATTTTATTTAATCTGCAAAATAACCTTGTAAAGTCAGTTTTATTAACCCTATTTCATAAATGAGAATATTGACATTAATTAACTAACCAAAGCTGGAGAGCTGTGGAGCTACGGCTTAAACCCCAGGGTCTCCAGCCTGAAAGTCCATACTGTTAACCACTCTAGGAAAACAGAGCCATGGAAACTGAAAACGACCTGTTGAAAGGCCAATGGTGAACAGTTTAGAAAGGTCCACACTGAAAAGATCATTTTCCATGGAACACATTTCTATCTCCTAACCCTTTCTTTGAAAGTAGAAGCTGCCCGTGGCTATTACTCCTCCAAATCTCATATTCATTCCTCAAGTCCCTGGAATGCAAAATGGCTCTGCAAACTGGAAACATGGAGTTGGCTTCTCTCCAACCCCCTCCCACTTCAAGATAAAATAACATATTCTACACCAAGTCACCTTGATGCCAAATGAACCTTCCTCTCTGTTACTTCCTCCACTGGTAGGTAATCAGACCCACGAGAAATTACTCATTATAAGATCAGTAATAAATTCAAGGTTGTTGGTTGATATTTGTATTAGTTTACTATTGCTGCTATAACAAGTTACCACAGTCTCTGTGACTTAAAACAACACAAATGTATTCTTTTATAGATCTGGAGGTGAAAAGCCTGAAATCAGTCTTACCGGACTAAAATCCAAGTATCTACAGGACTGGTTGCTCATGCAGTTTTGAAAGAAGACTCTGTTTCCTTGCTCTTTTCGGGGTCTACTTGCCACCTGAAATCTCTAGCTTGTGGCTCCTTGCTCCATCTCCAAAGCACACCACTCCAGTCTCTGCTTCATGACTCACCTTTGCTTCTGACTGGCTTTTCCTGCATCCCTCTTATAAGAGGCTCATTGTGATTATGTCAAGACCACCCAGATCATCCAAGATGATCTCCCTAGTTCAAGATCTTTGACTTGATCACAGCTACAAAGTCCCTTTTGCCATGGAAAGTAACATTCACAGGCTCCAGGGGTATAAGGACACAAAATTATTTAAGCAACTATTACTCAGTCTACCCACAGTGCTTGATCAGAAGGCATCTACACTCAAGAATAGTGTTTCCTGGACACTGGGTGGCTCAGTCCATTAAGTGTCTGCCTTTGGCTCAGGTCATGATCTCAGGGACCTGGGATTGAGCTCCACATCAAGCTGTCTGCTTGCAGGGAATCTTCTTCTCCCTCTCCTCCCCACTTGTGCTCTCTCTCATAATCTCTCTCTCTCTCTAAAAAAAAATACTATTTCTCCAATAATTTCCTTGCCTCCTTCTTCAGATCCTGTCCCATTCAAAACACCATTAACCAAGTCTCAGCCACCAGTCAGAAGATAGCTACGTAGTCCTTTGTAACTTGTGTGAATTACACTCTTCATTGGAAAGGGATAGCAATGAAGATTTGATTTTTGCCCCCTTTGTTTTTGAAACTGGAAACTGTAAATAGCATTTTGTGAACAGGGTATCAATACAAAATAAAGAATATTTGTTCTAAATATTTTTGAGTTTCTGGACACTCAACTTTTATCACCCCTTTTCCCAATCAGCTCTGGCCACTGTAGCAATGATGAGAACCAGAGCAAAGATCAGCCCTGTGTATAGGATCACAGCAGACATACCAGCTCAGCTCACAGTCCTTATTTCCCTACCACAGCCTGAAATAGGTCAATCCCTTAAATCAGACAATAGTGAACATGTCAGGACTGACAGTTCTCTGAGGACGAGACACCCTTGAAGCATACCGGACAGCAGCTAGTACTGTACCTTCTGAGTAGGATACAGTATAATGGAGAAATCAACCCCAAAGATGGTTACACCTACTGGATCCAGGAACAGTAAATTCCATTCAATCAATCAAATAATCATGCATTCCTTACCAATTACAAGCCAGGTAACCACCACTCCCCCCACGCTGTGCCAGTGCTGGAAGGCAATATTTTAAATATGGATTTATGGTCCCATGAGACTTACTGCTATGGGCCAGTGACACAGAGGAATTATTTGTAATGCAGCTCTCATACTTACAGTCCTCTAACCAATACCCCAGGGAGTTTATACCAGTCTTCTGATTCAGGAGAAACTATTAGATGGCATGAGCTGGGAGAGAATTCAAGTCAAGAACAAGTCAAGCAAAACATATGTTCCCCCACCCCCAGAACCTATAGGAGGTCTTTGGGGTGCATGTATTAAATCATCCCCTTTAGGGTTAGACTTGTATTGACTCAAATACAATGGAGCCCATCTCCAGAGTAGCCTCCCACTAAGTGTTTTTTTTACAATTGTTTCAGCAGAGCTCTGGACCCAGCTGTCCAAGGACAGGCCATCATCTGAGGATGGCCATCATCACAGGTCAAAACCCATGTCTCAGAAAATGTGGTGTTATCTCTCAAAGGCAGGAGGTAAAATACATTTTGTTCTCATCACAGGGACAGGCAAATTCCCTTGCAGAGAACACACTGCCGGGAGCTGGCGTATGCAAGGAGCCCAGGGATGACCCTTGTTGACTGTAGAGACAGGAGTAAAGACAGGGCTGGCTATTTTGAGCAGCAAAGTGTATGTGGTTATTTCCATAGATGGCCATTAATATGTTAAATTAGACAAAAGCAAAATGCTTCATGATGTCTCGCTGAGTTATATTTCTGATGTAATGAAATTCTGATGTCAGCATTTTGAAGTCTAGAAAACAGACTGCAATGCAGACCCCACACTCATACCCTCAGCATCTAGGGACATAGTGTGTACGGCAGATGCCAAGATCCTTCTTTGAACTGTGGGTCCAGCTTTGATTCATGCCACCTCTTCTGAGTGAGGGAACCTAGCCAGCACCCCCTCCTCAGCCCTGACCTTAGGATGGAGTCTCAGGGGCTTAACTTGGGGCAACTAGAGAGTTTACCTGAAATGGCCAAAGGCAAGAAGATTTAGACTGTGTGTAAGATACACATGAGAAAATCCATGAGTGAGGAGGGTAACAGGCATCCTTTTTCATTCATTCCTTCAGCATTTCATAAACATACATTGAACACACACTCTAGGCCAGGCTCTGCAATTGGTAAAGGGAACTCAATGATGCTCCTTGTAAGCTCTTCTGAGCTGATGGGCAGGATGGTTTAGCAGAAAAAGCATACGCATGGTAGACAGTCAGGTCCAGGCCGGGGTAGGGTTAGTTGGTGGTCACCCCATCAGCACCCCCCCCCCGACCCATAGCTCATACTCTATCCCTGTGCTCCACTTTACTCAGACCTGGGGTATGACAAGGATATGCTAGTACTTCCAGCTCTGGAAATGGACCCCATTCACTGAGGCTAATTATAAAACCCAGAACTATAATCAGGCAACAGGGCCCCTGCCCTGCACCCCATGCTTCAGAAAGTCCAGCTCTGATACCTGCTTCAAGTGCTGAGTGACTGAGGAGATAGACCCACAAGAAATCTACACCTCCCATGATAGACCACACACAAACTCCACTCCCTAGGCCTGCTCTATTCTCTTTCCCAGTTCTTCCTCCCAAAGGCAAATCGTGTTGGCAGTGGGCACATACCTAGGCCACATGTGGAATTTGGACACCAGAGCAGGGCCGTCCACATGCACGTGAGCCCTTTGAAGTGTGGGATGGAGCACGCGGTAAACAAAAAAAGAGTGGACTATGACCGAGAAGCCTCTCTTTGTATGCTCGCCTGGAAGCCATAATGGTCAGTGCAAGCCCAAGAGACCCCACTGTCATCAACTCTGCAAATGATTCAGGAACAGGCAAGGAAGTGAAGTTAGTTCAATCAGAGTGAACTTTAAGAATTTAGTGGTTTGTGGAGGAAGGAATCATCTAGGACTACTCTTGCCTAACGGCAGCCCTACTCCTGAAGGTTTTAGGTGTTGGAAGTCAATCAATTCCCTTTATCATTTAAGCCAGTTTAAATTGGATTTTCCATTTCTTGCAAACCAAAACATCCAATAGGACCCCACTGCCATCAGCTACCAGCCCTGTTGTTAGAAGCCAGCAAGATATTTTCATCTCAACAAGGTTCAGTTTCCTCAAATGTACCATGAGGTCGGCAACCTAAATGTCACTAGGTACCCTGGTGGAAAGAGTGAAGAGGACGAAATTGTCTAACATGGTAACTGACATGTAGTAGGTGCTTCGTAAACATCACTTCCCTTTGATCAATGTTGATGGAAAGAACTCGGGCGAACCTTGTAGGGAAATCTGTGGCATGCCACAAACATTTTCTAGACTCCTTTTAAGCATGTGGTTCCACATCAAGGGCTGATGATCCAAAGATGAAAGAGTCAGAGGCTCTGCCCTTAAAGGGCAGACAAGCTCATGGACTGGCAGGCGACAGAGACAAGTGCACAACACAGCAGCATGTAATGAGGATGTGCTTCTCGGTCATCGCATCTTAGAGACCTACCCAGGGCCTGGCACAGAGTAGATACCCCAGTGTTTGTTAAATGATTAACATGTGAACAAACCAGGAGTTAAAGAACAGGTTGGTCTGTATAAATAAAGAGGAATCTGGAAGACATTTTGAATTAAAAATTGTTTCAGGTTGTTATTAACAGAAAGCAAATTTCCATAGCTTCTACACATGGAGATTTTCCTCTCTCCTGTGAAGTTCAGAGGTCAGATTCCAGGGCTTGCCATGGTAGCTCCATGGGACCCTTACTTTTTTCTATCTTTCTACTTGGCTGTGTGTAACCTCCCTGTCAAGGTTATCCTAAAGGTTCTTGAAAGCAGCAAGAGCTCCAGTCATTATATCCATATTCCAGCCAACAGTCAGGAGGAAGATAAAAAGGTGGAAAAACCAAAGAGGGTTGTCTGTCCTTCCTTCTCGGGACATTCCACTTAAGATCATTAGCTAGAATTTAACTCTGCAAACACACCTGGTTACAGTGAAAAGGGGTCAGCTAGGCACAATGATGTCTCCATAATACAGTTATATTGGTCACAAAGAAGGGGAGGATGGAGGTTGGGGCAACAACCAGCTACTAGCATTGCCAGGGGCACCATAGGAGCAGAGATGAAGACGCTAATAAACAGCCCATTGCCAGGAACAGGGAGAGGATCGATTTGGTTGGAGTGCAAGGTAACAGAGATGACAAGTCAGGTCTTAGGACAGGGCAGAGGTTCTCAAACT
Organism: Spilogale gracilis; assembly: GCA_004023965.1. Taxonomy (NCBI): domain Eukaryota; kingdom Metazoa; phylum Chordata; class Mammalia; order Carnivora; family Mephitidae; genus Spilogale; species Spilogale gracilis. The sequence goes on from PITA01020144.1 coordinate 16,298, forward strand.
TTAGCAAGAATCAGAAGTACCTATGTTGTTCCAATACAGATTGTTGGACCTCACGCCTAGGGCTTCTGACCCCATAGATCTCTACTGGAGCCCTGAACATTTGCATCGATAACAAGTTTTTAGGTGGTAGCCATGCTGCTGGTCTGGGACCACACTTTGAGAAGCATTTTTGGATGAACTCAGGACTTTATCCTCTAAGCAACATAGAACCCCTTAAAGCTTTTGAGTAAGTAAAAATAGCAATAATGATAACAACGGGTGAACTAATTTGTAAAGTTTCTATCTGCCAGAGATCTGTAGCATGGGCTAGAGAGCATGGAGATGGAGGCTGAGGCAGTGGGAAGATGGGAACGAGATGAGCATTTAGCATGTGCTTGAGCTGGCTTGACTGTATTACATACAGCAATCCCACCAGGATGCTGACCTCCAAGCCCAATATTGATCAGCTGTGAGCAAACCAATCAAGGCAGCTGCCTTATGCTGAGAACAACTCTCGTACTAAAGGTGTGTCGGTATTGACCGGTTAAAAAAAAAAAAGCAAAGATACGTGTCCCTGTCTCCTTACTATACCCAATTGCAGCCCAAAGCAGCTTAGACTAAGAAATGAGAAGCAGCTGGGGGGGCCCACAGACAAATGATGATCATGATTAGAAGTGATAAGCTGGTAGGAAGATCCGCATTCCTTCCAGGATTGAGTTTCCCCCTACTTTGTTTGTTTTGCCCAAGCCTCAGTTTGAATCTCCTTGGGGATACAGGATAGCCAAATGAGGATTTGGACCAACCCAAGTTTAACCTGAGTTCTACCTGTCCCACAGAACAGTGGCAACTCTCTGGGAGACCTTTGTAAATTAGCAAAGGCACCCTCTGGGCACAGCTTGACAACCAGACTGTGGTTAGATCTCAGCCCACATTTCTCCATGTGGCCAAGCCCCCTTGTGCAAGACACAGCCTATAGAATTGAAGAGGTGGTCCTTCTGTGAGAAGTGACTCAGGAGCCCTGGGTTTCTCCTCTGCTCGATGGGATGGTAAGACAGAGGCCCAAGATTTGTTGAGCAGATTGAATAGCATAAACCAGATAAAGTATCAGGCATATAGTTGGTGCCCAGCGAGCACAGTTTTCCTTCCAGATTTCCTTTTGCACCAGTGAGGACAGCCGGATGGGTTAAACCTTTTGGGCTGCTGGGGAATCATCTGCTCCTCCAAATCTTGGCACAGCTGTCCCTGCTTGGCATTTGCAGCACCGTGCCTGCTGCCTCTCCACCAGCTTCTCATTGTCTGGCACGAGGAAAGAGTGCCCAGCTCCCCCTGCGACGAGGAGATCAGCAAATGGAGACCAGCTGAGCTCCCACAGTCGTCACATTAGCTCCCTTAATACTGCCAGCTTCGGGGGTCACCGAGCCCCTGATTGCAAGTCTAAAATCCCAATGACTTCCCTCCCCTTTCACTAATTTTCTAAGCTCCGACGTAGTTGAGATAATGCCCTGCCAGGTGCAGGAACTCCTCTAAACCACTTTGCCTGCCAATCTAACCCATAGTGGGGTCCCTGGACAGCTTGATCGGGTGCTGGAGAGGCCAGGAGGGGGCAGGGACATCATTTCAGCAAGCCCTGTAGGTGTGAGTCGATATGGAGAGCTTTCACCGCTGATGACTCTCTTTCTGAAGGGGCCAGCCAAGAGTGGGAAGAGCCAAATCCCAATTAAATCACAAAAGTGGGAGCAGTAAGAGGATGACTGGGGAGGGGAGCCACTGCCACTGATTCTCCGGGGGCCACTTACCCCACTTGCCTGAGCAAGCCTTGCTGGATCAGGACTTCTCTCAGTCCACACATTATTGTAACAAATGCAGAGAACCAATAATGGGTTGGAAATACTCAAGCCAAAGACGGATGAGACCTAGCGAACAGGCTCACATTTTAGTCAGGGGAAGAGACCTGTAAACGGAGCATGACCATGCAAAATGGCAAATGCCCTAATAGAGATTAGTATGGCGTGGCATGAGTGCACAGGGGAGCGTCTAGCTCTGCCTTGGGCAGTGTAGAACTTCAGAAGGGAAGTGGCATTGGAGCTGGTTCCTGGTAGATGGGCAGGAATTTGTAAGGCAGAGAAAATGGGAATAGCATGCCAGGAACAGGAAAAGTACAGGACAAGCACAGAGGCCTGAAACATGGTATGGGTGGAGGAACACGTAGGGCAATGAGGCTGGGAAGTAGAGAGATAAGAAGGGTCTTTATACCAACAGTCCTGGAGGCGGGAGTGGGCAAATTAGAGAGAAGTCGTACAGACCAACAAGCAAGAAGAAAATAAATCATCAAACAGCTCTGTCACACCACATACACTTTCACCATCTCCATTTTACCGGGCTCGAGAAGGGCAGGCTTGGTAGAATGATGAAGCTCTAGCCCCTGCACGCTCGATACCATATCCAGGTTAGCAAGAGGCAGAGGATAAATGTTAAACTCTGAGATCAGTGCAGAGGGCAAGGAGCTAGGAATAGGAGTTTAAGTTGAAAGATCCGTAAAGACACAATGGATGGGAAGAAAGAGGTTCAGCTGAGCAAAGGCGAGAGCATCTTGGACTTTACTACGCCCAGGGATTTTTATCCGCATGATCACCTTACACTGTGTCAGTGAGATTGCCTGACAGTTCTCTAATTGCCTGTAACTAGATTCATTTGTTAACAAAGACCATCTGCCCAGTGCCCCTGATCCATGCCTGCACACAGTAGTGTGTGGAGAGGGAGCTGCCAGGGGCATACAGTCTGAATCTTACCAGTACAAGGTTGTGTGGGTTAATGGTTATGGATTTTATAGGGTCTGACCCTGTTCAAGGACTTTGAATGGGGAGCGTGGGAACCATATGCAGGGCTTAGAAAAGATGTGAGATAGTCTCCAGCCAATCAGGGGAAACCAACATTGTGCCAATTTGATTTCTCCCAAGACTATGTGATGGAGAGTATACACAGTTGAGCTCCACCAGTGATGTGAAGAACTATGCATCTGGGGCTTCTAGGAAAAGAAGCTGATTTTTCACTGTGTACTAGTGATGTCTGAATAGTCCAAATGGTGTGCCTGAGATGCTAAGGGCAACAGGCTAGGAGATGGGCCATGATAACTTAACCCAATAAATATTACTTGATGTCTGCTCTAAGATGGGCACTATGCTAGACATCAAGAAAGAGGAGAACAATATCAACATAATCCTGCCCCCAACAACAAGCCTATAGCCGAGTTGGGAAACAGAAAACTAAACCATAGTTACAACTGACCTGTGCCAGGTCTATGACTGAAAAAGCATGGGTAGCCATGGAAACCTGCCCCAGGGACCTAGTATGGGGCTGTGCACTGTGAAGGCTGTTCTGGCAGAGGAAAGAGTGTACAGGGCTCTGAGATTGGAGACTGGCACAGATGAGCAGTGAGAGAAGGGCCCAAGTTGGCAAGGAAGTAGGTATGAGCCAGAATGGAGTCCTATGGAGTCCTGAAGTCATGAACGGGAAAATGGATATGATGTGGAAATCATGAGAGGCCATTGAAGGAGATAAGGCAGGAGAATAGTATCACTATCTGGGGTAATAATTTACCTTATGGAAAAGGGCTGAAGGGTACAAGATGGCAGAAAGAACGTCAGGTAAGGGATTACTGTATACTTAGACAAGAGATGATGGAACCTGGCTTTGAACATAGCAAGGGAGAGAGAAGGAAGTACAATGGCTTAAGACACACCTAGGATGTAGGATGGGCAGGATTTGGATATTAATCAGTGTTGCAGACATGGGGCTGAAGGAGCTTGTAATATGCTGGGTAATGACCCATGATGATACCAAATCCTAATCCCTGGAACCTATAAATGATACCTTATATAACAAAGCCTTTGCAGATGAGATTGAGTTAAGGATTTTTAAATGGGAGATTATCCTAGATTATTTAGTGGGTCCTAAATGCAATCACAAGTGCCCTCATAAGCAAGAGGCAGAGGGAAATTTGACGCAGAGAAGAGGGCAGTGTGACCACAGAGCAGAGATCAGAGAGACATGGCTGCAAGCTAAGGAATGCTGGCCAGAAACTGAAAGAGTCAAGAAACAGGTTCTCCCCTAGAGCCTCCAGAGGAAGCATGACCTAGCAGATATCTTGGTTTTAGCCCAGTGAAACCAGATTTTGGACTTCTGGCCTCCAGATCATGAGAGAAAAATTTGCTGTTGTTCTAAGCTACTACATTGGAAATTTGTCACAGTAGCCACAGGAAACTAATAGATAGCTGAAGAGTAAAATCTACCAGTTTCCTAGCATAGGCAGCTGGGGGATGGTGGTGCCCTCCTTGGAAATGGCAAAGCCCAAAGGAAAGCAGATAGGAAACAGGGGCTCAAATGGCCATGTTGAATATGAGAGTTCTGTGAGCCATGGGAGAGTCGGTGCCTAGTGGGTGGTTGGAAGTATAGGTTGATGCTCATGACTAATGTCTAAGGCTAACGTCTACACCAGGTCAAGAACCAATGGTGTAGAGAAGAGAAGAAAGCTTAAGTCAATCACTGGACCCTATAGCAGTGGGTTTCTAAGTGCAGTCCCTAGACCAGCAGCAAGTGCATCACCTGGGAACTTCATGAAGATATAAATTCTCAGGACCCACCCCAGACCCCTGAATCAGAACTTCTAGGGGTAAGGCCCAGGACTCTGTGTTTTAACAACTTTTCCAGGTGATTTGAATGCATGGAAACATTTTTGAGAATCACTCAGTTAAAGGACGGCCTTCAGAGACAAAGAAGTTCTCCCCTAAAAGGAGATTGAGCAGAAGTAGCCATCAAGTTATGTGGAGATCCAGGAAAATATGATGAACTGACATCCAAAGGAGGCAATAAGTTTTGTAAAGAGAGTAATATTACCAAATGGTGAAAGTGATGAGGGCTGAAAAGTACGTATTGGTTACAGTGACCAGTTGACCAGTTGGTCCTCGTTGGCCTTGACAAGAGTACTGTTGAGGGGTTGGCAGAATCATCATATCACAGACACCCAGAAGCGAGTGAAAATGAGGATGTAGAAGCAAAGAATAAAAAGGTACTATTAATAGAACATCGATGAGGCAAGGGGGTAGAAAGATGGACCAGAAGCTGGAGGGGAGCTATGGATCCAAAGGAGACTGTTTTCCATTTATTTTTATTTTTCAAGGTGGGAATGACTTCAGAATCTTTGAACATACAGCAAAAGGAGGCAGGATTGAAGGAGACGCTGAAGATATGGGCAAACAGAGGTTAGAGCCAGGGGGCTGAGGAGGCAGGAGGGAATAAAGTCCAAAGCACAGGAGGTTGGGGGTCCTGGATGCAAAGGAAAAGGAGAAAGTTATGTTCAGGTATAAATCTTTTTGCAGCTTTGCAGAAGCCTGAGGACATTCTGAGACGTTTGCCTATGATAGAACTTTTTTCTGGAGGTAGTGCATAAGACCACCTGCTGAGACAGGGCAGGGGTAGGAGTGCTTGGTCAAGGCCACTGCACACAATGGGACAGAGAGCCGACTGGAGAGAATAGCACTCGTTCTGGGCCATGCTATTGCTCCACATGGAGCTAAATGTTGGAAATTCATCATGGCCCCCAGTTCACAGGCTTGCGTGATTATCTTTTTCTTCCACAATGCTCAGCAGAAATGGCTAGAAATGGAAGTGGCCCAGGCTTCAGGTTTTGTCATAAAGGTAAGGTGTAAGGGTTGGCATTGAGGATGCTGGCAAGAGAGTGGCCAAGACCGTGGGAAAGTCCAAGACTGGAAGCTGGAAGGATGGACGCTCTGAGGGACAGGGAACATGGATAGGTCAACTGTCAGCGAACAATAGTGACTGTAACAAGTGGCAAATGTAGACCAAGACGGGAATGGGGTTGTGATTCTAAAGGAAGCACACTGGAGTTATACTCAGAGGAAGTATCTGGTCAGGGCCATCCGGAGGAGCCGGGCTGTGGTCCCTGAGCTCGGAGGGGTGTGGGGTGGTGTTGCAGAGACTCCTCTTGGGTGGGAAGCATCAAGGCCCCATGGTGCTCTTGCCTTGGGCATGACCCCTGCCAGATGTCATACTGGAGGCCAAAGAAGTCAAGCTTGCTTTATTGCTGTTGCTCCAACTGAGAGTAGTTAGCGTGTTGGATCCAAACTACATACCATGTGGTCAGTGTCTGTAACTAACCTCATCTGAGTCCACATTGGGGAGACAGTGGTGGGGAGTGGGGAGAAAGCAAATGTATCATCATCTATTAGGGGCAGCAATTTCTCTGTTCTTCCTCCACTCTCATTTCTCCCTCCCTGTCTGGCCCTTCATTCCCTCTCGAGGGGTTTCCTATCTCCCTTTTCCTTCCCAAGCTAATGCTGAGGTTGGAGGAAAGCCAGCATAGCCTCACAGCTGGGAGAAGCAGGACTTCTGGTCACGCACTCTCCTCTGGGTCCCTGTGCCCTCTTCTAGGCAGATCCTCCTTTCACCTCCTCACTGGGTTTTTGTGCCAGTGTTTGCTGTTGGAGACCTGTTTCTTGGGGCTCTCGCCAAGGACCAGGATGGTCTGAAGTTCTCCAGCTTCATTTAGGAGGCTCCGCGAGGCTGGGCCACTTTCTGGCAACATTCTGGACACTGGGATCTCAGTATTTTGTGTCCCCTACTGGTGCATGCAGAAACTTCTGGGGCCCCAGAGGCCACGGGTTGGCATCGGGCACTGGGCGCTATCTCAGGGGCAAACATCCTCACCAGGGCCGCCCCCGATGCATGAGCGCCCCCTGGGGAGCAGGCCTTGTCTGAGAGACCTGCTGTTTTCCTAGGGGACACTCTGGGAAACAAGGAGTGAGCCCTCTTGTTCTGGGACTCACTCAAATGATCTGGACATTTCTACAAATCCTCCTTAGCCTCCCAGAGGAGCTAGGGAGGAGCAAGGACACTTGTCTGACCTTTTGCCCTTTGCATGTTACCCTATTTCTCTGCCTTCCCAGCAGTGGAGGGGCCTTCTACTTCCCCTTTCTGTCTAGTACAAGCGCTCCCTCGGGCAAATCTTTCCTCCTTTGCATCTTTTTCAAGGCATAAATGTAAAAACAAAAAGAAAAAACCTAGATTATTGAGAAGAAAGATAACTTTGAGAAGTATTTTGAAAGTATTATTCCACTTGTACTAATAACTAATAAAGTTACTTACACATATTGTTTCATAGAGGTGCATGGAAAGCCTGCAAGAGAATATTGTTTACCACTATTCCACAAATGGGGAAACAGGCTGGGCAAACCTAATATCATGCCCGGTATCACACAGCTAGTAAGGGAGGGAGGGAGGTCTCAACCCAGGTCCATGGGACCCAAAGCTTGCAGTCTTCACTATGCTATGCTGCCCTCACTAGCCCACCCAGATTCTGTCTGTCTCCAAATCCCAGAAGACATGGGCCCAGTTTACACTCCGTGCTTCTGGTGTCCCAAATTTAGCGTCTGATATCCCCCTAACAGCAAGTGGAGGAAGGAGAGGACTGGTTTCCCATCTCTCCAGGGACTGAACCATTGGGAAAGAGGACTGGGTTGATAGTCATCCAGGTTACCCCAGATCAGTCATACCAATAATCAAAATATCACATGGAGGACTGGGTGTGAGACATAAACAATGAATCTTGGAACACTGAAAAAAAAATAATGTAATGATAAAAAAGGGATGCAGACAGTGTGGAAATGTTATATAAAAAATATGGAAAATGGAATTGTTAAAATATTTCTATTCCAACTGGTCAATAACTGCCCCATACTCAAGCCCTGTAAACGCTATCCTCCAATGCCTCATTGTGGTTGGTTGGTCTCCAAGCCATACTCACGGATAAATATATTGGATATTACCCCTAGAAGGGGAAAAGAAAAGTTTCGCCCTACCAGGATTAGACATACATGCGTAAATGCTACCTTGAGCTACTGATGGTTCCATAAGATAATAGTCATTTTCTATAACACAAGTGAGACAACTTTTGTGAAAGCAGAGAGCATCCTGCCTACCACATGGCGGGTGTTCACGAAACATTAACTCCACTATAATCTAAGTTATGTTGCTAAACAGCTCCCTTGAGGGAGAGTTTGGAGCCCAGCAGTCCCCAGAGATGATAGAACTGACACATTCTTTTAAGAGGCAACCGGAGAGCATTTTCGTTTCCATCCCTCAGGTGGAGATATGAGTCAGATGTGGCTAGAACTGGAGAAACTGGCTGGCCATCGGAACCACTGGACCTGAATAGGCACCAACTGATGGGCCAAAGCAGAGTGAGGGTCCGTGGGCTCCCTCCAAATCCTCCATGTGGACGGATACCGGACGCTGACATTTACTGAGAGCTTTGTCCTCTTTGAATCCTCACACCCTCTACAGAAAGACAGACAGCATTCCCATTTTTCAACGTTTGGAAACTGAAGTTTAGAAACCAGCAGCTGGTCCAAGGTCACGCAAGTATCAAGCCATAGAGTCAGAAATCCCACCAACGCTATCGGCGTCTACGGCAGTTAGTGTGACCCCTCCGCTACACACTCACGTATCCCCCACCACCGTGGTTCGTTTTAACAGACCTTTTACAAGGAGATCACAAAAGTAATGAGCCAAATATTCACATACTCCAAATTGGACATGTTTTTAATAGAATCCACCCACAACCCGGAGAGGCCAGCAAGGTCTGTGACGATGGGAACAAAGCGTAATGAGATGCAAAGAACCAAGCACGCACACCTACGGCTGCCAAGGAAACAAGGAGAGAAGGTGTGGGCTGATAAGACCAGTGATAACCAAAGGCCTCTCCTGCCTCCAGCGCTTCCGCTGTGGGTAGAGAATTATTTGGTGCCAAGGATAGGCTTTGCCCATCAATGGCAGCCTTGGCGTGGAAGGGAGCTGTGAGCGATAAGGCATGTGAATGCCCACGGTGAGGCTGGTGGACAGATCAATGCAGCAGGAACTCACATCCCTAGACCATGTGTGTTTTCAAGCAACATGGACACAGAGGGGATGGACTGAGGTGCACATGCGCAGGAACTGCAGCCTAGAGTCTGTCTATATGCTCACACAGCACCTCTAATGTCCAGCCTTTGTTAATGTGTCCACATATGTGTTGGGCTCTTCTTGGGTTTCGTAGTGCTCTCTCAGACAGGATGTTTTTTTAATTGGGTGAGGATTTTGAAGACATTCTGCTAATCCGGGTCACTGGAGACCAGTCTTTTCATGACACGATGAACCCATGAGACTCCTTTCCCTTTTCTTTTCCCCTCACTAGAATTAGCTGCCCTCTAACTGGTCTCCCTGTCTCCAAGCTGGACCACAGCGTCCAGCCTTGAATCTACTTCCTAAGATGCTTTCATAAATACAGATCTATGTCTGCAGCATGCACAGATGGACGATGTTCTGAACATGGAAATGTGGCCAATAAGTTTGAGGAAGTGCTGCAAACCAGACCTCTCTGTGTTTCACAAGGCACCATGGTCTATTAAAGGGAAGAGAGATTCATTTTCCTGTGTTTTTTGGGTCTTCTCAAAAAGTTGGACTACAGAAATATGCTCAACCCTCTTTAAATATCTGCTAAAATCTTAGACTACATCTTGTAAAACAAGCTTTGGAAAAGGTCTTCCTAAAAGAAAATATCCAGAGTCTTTAACCTGATGTTCAGAACTTTCCAGAATTTTGACCTAATATTCTTTTCTAAGAGTGGTAAGAGTTCAGGGTCATGAATCAGACAGATCCCAGTGCAGATCACAATGCTGGCATTTAACTGCACATGACCTTGGCTTAGTTGTTACTCCTCTACTCTGTGCCCTGGGACCCTTACCTATAAATGGCAATAATTGTTCCTTCCTGGAAGGGTTATGTAAAGGACTGCAAGCGGATCATCAATGTAAAGCCTATGGTAGAACATCTTCTCTGTAGAAAAGAACTCAGTGAATGGAATTTCTATTGTTATGATGATCCTGCAAAGGCTCTTTTCCAACCTGCTGCAACTCACTCCAACCAACCTACTTGCCTTTTTCCAAATATTGCCCTGGAGTATCCACACCTCTAAGCACTTTCCACGTGGACGGCTTCTCTCTCTCTTCCCCATTTCCATGAATCAAAACTCCTTCCCATGATTCATAACACAAGCAAATGGCAACCACATATTCACCTTCCCTGCTGTGTGAATTAGTAGGGCCCTTTTTCATTCCTTTCACACCTAGCTTCTGTATCTATGAGGGCACTTAATCATCCCAACCAGTGAGGCTTTTAAGTTCATGCCTTCCTTGCGATGCAGTGAGATGGGCTTAAGCTTTGTAGCCAGACAGCCTTGAACCCCACTTCCCCAGAAGTATGGCCCTGTGACATTGGGTAAGTTGTTCTCTATCTACAAGCTGGAATGAGAATTCTGATAGAATTGCTACAAGGACTTAGGGAGACAGCACATAAAGTATCTAGTGCTAGCATTCACTCATGTTCCCTCCTCTCAATATCTACCTTACCCCATCACGCAATGATGTACATAAACCAGCATGTGTTAGGGACATAATAGTGAACTGATTGGTCAAGCAGCCTTGCTAAATTGATAGTATCTTTTAAATCAACATTAATGATCATATCTACTTATCTAGTCTCTAATTCACCTTGCTTTGATCCAAAAAAGAGTGAGGCCATTTCTGGGCATACGGTACCTGGCCTTCCCCTAAAACTTCTGATCATAACACAAGCAGTGAAATAACTGCCCAGGCTACTGAATACATATGAAGACTGAGTGATTTTCAGCACCAGAAAGCAACACTGCCCAAGACATAACTTACTGGTGAACATCACTGGGACTGAAAGCCTGCATTTGTGGTCCTGGCTCTACTCATAACTTGCTATGGGGCCCTGAGTAATAGAGGGTTGCCCTCTCGGGACTCAGTTTCCCCTTCAGCAAGTGAGAATATTGGATGACAAAACTCCCTACCAACTCCGAATTCTAAAGTCACAGGGAAACCGTAAGTTCCCTTTCCAATGCTTCAGTCTCAGATATGTGTTAATTAGCTCCCAGTGTGGCATTTGCTAGGTCACTCCAGGGCATCACGCTGAGAGCGTCAGATCATCTGTGTTGCCTTACATCACAAAGGACCACGCTGGACCACCAGCTCAGTCCAGATCTGCCTGCATGATGTGGGTCACAGCTGCAGGAAGCATTCTCCGAACAAGCTGGGAAGTCAAGAAGGCAGGCCAAGAAAAAAAGTTTCTCCTCTCTACTGATGTGGTGCTTCTGTTTTGTTTCTGGTTCCCTCAGAGCCAATGAATTTATCCCCTGGGATGATAATAAGGATTAGGATGTTTGTTTTATGGCGTGACCACATGGTTCTATCTGTAGAGGAATGACAGAAATCTAGTCACTAATGGGGGAGAGATGACAGATGGTCTGATTTGTTGGTCTGTTAGACTAATTTTGAGTTCTGGTCAATTAAGAACTTCACGTCCACAAGGAAGGACATCAACTCTTGGAAATCTGGGCCCACAAAGTCTCGTGTTTTGTATTTACTTTTAACTTCTGGCTGAAGTTGTAGAACTGAAGCTACAAACCCTCTCTATATCTATAACTAAGAAAGGCCTTGTATCTCACTGTAAGAAAGTTAAGCAGTTTCCAACTTCTAGACAATATTGATAAATTAAATCACATTCCTTAATTTAAAGGAGCACTCTTCTGACTTGTTTATAAACATAAATAATCATACAAGTGGAATTTTCCTAAAAATCCCACAAAATTAAAACACTGAATTTCTGATACTTTAAGATGCTACACATGAAAAAAAATTCCTTCTTACACAAATGATTACCTCAGAAACATTCTGAGGATCTAAGCTCACATTATGGTAAATTTTGGCAAATCACACTACTTCAAGAAAAAATAGCTGTGTCTTTTCTTCGATTTAGCAGTGTTAAATATAGTACAATAGTACATTTCATCTTACTTTGGTTTGTTTTTGCAAGAAAAAATCTAAGTCTCCTAAATTTATACAGGGTTGCTAACCAAATAAGCTAACACTACACCGAATTATGTTTAAGATTATAAAAAAAGGTAAATTTGTGTTCAACTAAATTGAGTCATTATCTGACAAACTTTCATATAAACAGTAATTATATTTTATATTGAGCCAGTTTGGACAAAATTTCCAACATCTTTAGGTACATTAAAACTTTAGAAAAATATCAAACTGAGCTAATTAATGGATACTTCTTAGATACCTAGATATTTTCTAAAATAGAATACTGAAATGTTCATTATAAAGTATAACGAAATTGATGTACTTTTGCTTATTTTTATATGCTATACAGTTATATATTCAGGTCATGTTAATAAAAATATTCATCTTAATGTGTAAAAGTAATGTCTGTGGCTAAATAAAATTGTGTTATATGTATCACAAGCTTTGTTAGTCTGCTAAATGTTCATATATGACAGACCATTCTCAATTATCTACCCCTCAATTTTCTCTGTAAAATAGAAGTTACTTTACTACAAGTCATAATTAATATGGGCAGCTGAGACTATATTAGAGGCCATAGTGAGAAGTGCCTCTGTGCGTTCATTTTTCAAATAAGTCTATTCCAGAACGTGAAACAGGGTAAGTGAAGGACAAAACTTGGAAAGTGAATTCTATTTGCCTTGGTTTATAATACCCAAATATGAAGAGAAGCCATGAAAATGTTAACATTTTGACAAACATCTCTTGTATTGAAGGGTTAACTTGGTTTATTGACCAATGTTATTATCCACAATATAAAAGAATATTCTTCACATCTATGTAATCTGCCTAGGTAGCAATGGCACTTTATCTTATTAGAATAATTTTTTATGCTTCTGCCTGTGCTTTATGTTTACTTTATTATGTCCTTGGTTATTAAAAAAACAAATGTTCATGACTTGTGAAACAGCTAAAATGCTTTATAGGTCTGTTATTATAAAATATTTAAAACTCATTTTGAGAAAGAGGTAGCCAATTATTATTTCTCAGGCATCCAATGATGCCATCTAAGCGTCCAATTACTCTCGGACAACTCATTAGATTTTGCCTTCCCTAGATTGGATCCTAATTTAGAAAGAATAAAATAGAGTGTTTATGGTATTTTCTAGACCTATTTTTGAAAATTCCCAATTGGCCACTGAGAAAATACAAAGGTTTGCTCTTTCACTTTACAAAAAGACAGATGTTGAAAATAATTAGGTTTGTTTGATGTGAATCACATTCTTTGATTGGATTCACTGTTGTGAGAGGTGCATTTGAAGGGTTGTCAGATGAGGAGAGCTGCCCAGGCTTCCCTGCCTGAGACAACTTCCTGTCCCTCATACAGAGAAGGCCCTGACAAGAGTAGAAAGTGTCCTGATTTCTCTCTTCCATCTTAGTCTCCACAGGGTGAGAGGATGTAGGCATCCAAAGGATTTGGGATAGGTAATAGTTCAATGATTGAAGGGTACACAGAGAAGCTTCTTGAAAGCTTTCCCTCCCCAGGCTCACAAGACCACCACCTTCCAGATGCTTCCTTCTACAGTTGACCCTTGAACTGCATGGGTCCACTTGTACATGCAATTTTTTTTTTTCAGTAGATACATCACAGTATTACAAAGGTATTTTCTCTTCCTTATGATTCTCTTAATATTTTCTTTTCTCTAGCTTACTTGATTATAAGAATATGGTATACAATACATGTAACATATATAAACTATGTGTGAATCAACTGTTTGCTATTGATAAGGCTTCAGATCAACAGTAGGCTACATGCAATTATGTTTTGGGGGAGTAAAAATTTATATGCAAGTTTTCAACTTTGTGGGAGGTCAACACTCCTACCCCCTTCATTGTTCAAAGGACAACTGTATGTGTAATGAAAGTGACCTTCAGAAATCACAGAGAAGCAGAACCACTTGGGTGGGTAGGTGGATAGATGGATAGGTGGTGAAAGGATGATGGATGGATGGATGGGGGGATGAGTGGGGGGTAGATCTGCCACAGCGGGAATTTGGTCTTCCACACTGTAAGTCCCTGTAGGCCGGTTGTCTTCTTGTCTGATGTGCACTTGATCCTCAGGGAAGGCGGTTGGGAGGGGAAGGTAGATGTAATAAGAGGGAGAGAATGGACAAGCTGGCCCTCAGGATGGACTAAAACCTATGTCAACCATGAAGAACAGGTACCCTGCAGAAGCTGGGTTTAGGGCCTGGGGAAAACACAGTTGTTTCTGCACACCATAAGAAACTGTGGGTTTCTCAGGTTGTCTCTGGCACATTTTCTAGGACATTTTTCTCCCCTAGTAGTTAGTCCTTACATTTATCGAGGGGTTCTATCAAGTAGGCATCGCCCTACTCAGCTTGAAGAACAGCTCACAAGGGCCTGTACCTCTTGCTTCCTCTCTGACTAGTCTTCCCTCAGCCTCTAGAATTGTCTGTGTCTACAGAAGAGAAAGAGCCGCTCGGCAAAGAGTCTTCCAGAATTCTTCCACCGCACATGTGGGCAGTGGCTCCTTAATCCTTAAAACCAATCATATATTGTCTTTTCCTCCAGCTCTGCTATGTTCCTCGCCTTGCAGGGCTGCGGTGAGCTCACATCTGACTGGGGAGGCTAAGGGGGCGGAGAGCAGGTGAGGAAAGTTGGAAACAGCAAAGAGACCTTGAGGAGCATATGGGGAAATCCAGAATGGAGCGGGACTTATCAGACTTATTCCAGAATTTTCCCCACCACCCAGATACTCCAAAACAAGGACTCCCTGGGCAATAATTTCCACAAACACTTTACTTGTTTCCAGTAAAGAAACAAACCTACTGCCCACATTGCATATGAATCCACCGAGACATTGCCCCTGACCCTGAAGGCAGAACACGGGCACTGTTATTGGGAGAGGAAACCACCATGGACCCTGAACACGCCGGAATGTTCTTGCCAGGTGTGCCAGGAATGCAAAGCCCCGACAGTTATTTACCTGGGCTATTTCCCAGGGTTCTAGCTGAAGCAAGTAAACTTGAGAGGAGAGACTGCATCTCTTTCCACAAAGGAGACTTTCTTCCGCTCACTGTAAAATCAATGACTCCTCTAAGCTCAGTGCTCCTCTCCAGCAACAAGATCCTCTGCCAACGGGGCATCCATCTAGACCCGCCTCTGTCACTTTCCCCCAAAACCCATGGGACTGAAGGTCATGGCAAATTGATACAAATATGAAGCTGTGGCATTGATTTTGCCATGAGCAATAAAGTCCTTTGTCTCTGACCCAGGAGTCTCATGTCTTCTGCCAGCATCCATAGAAGAATGACATGGTAGCTTGTAAGTGGAGTAAAATCCCAGACATCAACAATTTTTTTTTCAAAGTGTCTTTCAATGCCTTCTCCCAAAGGATACATGATCACTGTGACCACCATCTATGTGTGTTAGAGTGACCTCCCCCATAAGATCCTGCTAAATGATGTAAAGAAAAGGAGAAGCCATTGGTGATAATAAAAACTAAAGCCATAGTAGAAATCTACTGTCCATCTCTCACTAGTTGAGCTCATCTGTCACCCGTGCCTAGAAACCCAAAACATGAAGACAAGAGAGATAAGTTTGATGATGCACTTGTCCAGCATGGGGGCGGGGGGAGGGGCGTCGCGAATCAACTGGCTGACATGGGCTGCATTCTTGGTGGTTTTAGAAAGAAGGCATCTACCCATCCAATCCAGCTTCTTAGCCTGCTGCTAGCAAATTACTCGCCATTCCCAGACTCCTTGCAGCCTTTCCAGACGAGTTTTCAAACCTAATTAAGCTTAGCATTATCATTGTTTTTATCACATTAAGTTCCCACTTGGCCCGAGCAGCAGAGACCACGAAGTCAGCACTGCATCTTTAAACAGAAACAACAGATTTGGGTTCAATTAAAAATTCATTAAAATGCAAATTAGTTTGTAAATTTTTTTCCCTCCTTCTGAT
This sequence comes from Spilogale gracilis, assembly GCA_004023965.1. NCBI lineage: Eukaryota > Metazoa > Chordata > Mammalia > Carnivora > Mephitidae > Spilogale > Spilogale gracilis. The sequence goes on from PITA01020144.1 coordinate 32,182, forward strand.
GATTCCTCAACACGGTTTTTTAATCATAGCTGGCACTGAAGAAAAGGTGAGCCTGTAGCTAGGAAGGAATAGGGAGAGAGAGCCAAAACTCTGGAGCCCCTCTTTGTGCGGCAGGATGAAGGATTCTCTGAGAGCCTCACCCCCCTGTTCACCCCACCATCACCCCATTTGTTCCCCAGAGGGGACTGGTTTCATCCTCACTGTCCCCCTGTGCTTGACTGATAAACGCAATCATTTTCCCATCTCAAGCTTACTGAATAATGTTATCTTAAGGGAAACACCAGGATAAAATGAAGAATTACCCATATCCACCTACATTCTTTGGCTGTCCTATTTTTTGGTAATGCTTTCAGGGGTCTTTCTCCACCAACAGCACAATGAAGTTTGACTTGGAGCTCTGCAATGACTTAAAATGACAAATAACCTCCCAAATGCTTAGCCAAGTAACCAAGTAACCTTTTGGCCCCAAATCTTCAAAATCACAGTGAAACATCTACAAACTAATAGCAATTTCTACTATACACGGGACCTATAGTGCTTTACCTGCACTTTCTCACCACTCTGCCCCGCAGCCCTAGCGAGCTCCCTTTTTGTTATGCTCAGCATAAGAAGGGGGAAATCGAGGCTCAGAGATTTGGGGGCTACTTACCCAATGCCACATCACTAGAAAGTGTTACTCAAGACCTGAGCTCGTGTCCCTTGGATTCCAATCACCTTTACACTAAATCCATGATCCTTTGTTTCCATTTTCACAGAACTTGTCCAGCTTATTGTTTTGCTGATTGACCAGCTGTTACATTCAACTGATCCCAAGACAGGTTGGATGTGCACGCAGACACTGCCTTTCAAGAAGACAATGCCGTGCTGCCTCAGATGTGAGGAGAAATGTTCTCAGCACCCGGTATGCTGTGAGAAGTAGGCAAGTTCATTAGATGCCCCTAATTGCTAAGAACACATTCAGGAAGTACGGTAAATGCGACTTAATTGAGAACTAATTAACTTGTTACAATTATCTCGTTACATGCCAATTAAATGTCTAAATATTCTTTTCTTCTCAGATAAAGGAATTATAAAAAAAGAAAATTGGTGAAGAAGCTGGATCCCCAAATGAGAGAATTCGGGTAGTAGGGCCTGGGAAGGTATCAACCCCGAAGGAGCAGCAATGGGGCCTCCGGATCCAGAAGAAGTCAAGCTCATTAACACCATTTTAAAGGAAGATGTTCAAAGGCAGTGGGCAGATTTTGACTTTAAGAAGAATTCTCCATTAAATCTGGTGTGAAACAGGATTTGGCCTCAAAGGCCCCAAGAGACAGGACCTGGCAAGGGCTGTTCTACCACTGGCTGCTGTCTCGCTATGTAAGGTTTGGGCTTCTTATCCCTTTGTTTGCTTTTAATCTGCCCTTTTCCTTGAAAATCCGAAGAAATCCAAAGAGACCTTCCACATAACTGTGTGCTGTTATCAGGAGCATATTGTGAGAGCAGGGCTCAGTTGTAGCTCAGCTCCCAAGTAATCACTCGCTCTTAATCTGTTTTCAATGGCAATGTCGTTTAAACCTCTCCTCTACAGTTTCCAGAAACTCTTCCAAAGAGAATGAGCGGTAGTGAGGAGCTGAGAGGTGCCTCCCTAGAGGGCCAGGAGGAGGAAGTCTGTTCATACAGCTCTACCTTCAGCCCGGATGTTTCTTTCTAAATGGTGTCCGTTTAAATTGCAGAGAAAAGCAAATTCTGCTTTTTTTTTTTTCTCCTCTGTCAGAACCTCAAATCAATATCTGGCGCTGGCAAAAGAGGGAGGCAGAACCTGTTACCAGCTCACCCCTGTCGGAACTGATGGGCAGTGAGTTGGGGCTGTCTTACTGGCATCGGCTGGCATCGCACGACGGAAGGGCCTATCTGGTTCTCCATCTTAATTAAAAGCAGGCATGGCTGCTCCGAAACTTCCCACTTGACTCCCTCAACCTCTCCAGTTTGACAATTAGTGTCCGTCCCTGGTTTTTCTGGCTCCCCGTCTTGCTGAAGAATGTCCGAAGCACATCATCCCCAGGATTTTTCCATTCCTCCTTTCTCACACCCAGTGTTCATTCCGGCTTCTCAGGGCTGCTGGCTGCCCCCAGGCTGGCCCTCCAAGCCCCACAGCCCAGGTATGTTTCTGCAAAAGATCTGGATGTATGTTCTGATACCTCTGCAAAAGATCAAAGCTCCTCCCTATTAGCCTTTGTGAAAACAACAACAGAATTAATTGAAAACAATGAGCATACCCTATGGAATGAAAAATTATAATCCACTTATTATATGGTCAGTTTAAGCCGTGGCACACACAGCAAACTATAAGTAACACACAGTGAGATTCTGATATGAATTTCCAATTTCTTTTCAGGACACAAGGAGGGCAACCCGTCAGTGTGAGGAAGCTTGCCTGCCATCTGATTCATCTGGGCTTTTGAAATTGACTTTATTGCCTACATTTGGCTACTTTGTTTTCACTGAGTCTCCCACGCTATTCTTACCCCTCTTCAGTCTGTGCTGGGATGTGGCTTCTTTGTGTGAAGCCCTTGCTTGCTTCTCTTTGCAGAAAACACTCAATCTCCGTTTATGCATTTGTTCAAAGTTCACTTTAAGTACAGAGTATTTATCAACTGTATTGCTCTGCAAAGCGCCTGCCGCCGGTTACTCATTACAGGGAATGGCTTCGCTTCCTATTTTGCATGGCCCCGCAGCTTTCTATCTATGTCTCTCTCATTTGAGCGCTCTGTTTTCTTTGGCCAGCTGCCTTTGTGCTCCGTCTGCAACCTGATGATCGTGGCATATTTCAGACTCTACTCCTGGAGGGTGGGGAAGGTTTGGGACTGACACGGTCGCGTGGCAACATGTGGCTCTGTTAAAATACTCCTGGTGCAAGCAGCTCCCGGTAACGGGGTTTTAACCAAAACTTTGGGGATGCAGGTAAAGTTGGAGGTGCCGCCGAGAGGTGTGGTCTCTGCCAGACAAGGGTCTCTCTATCCCAGCTGCATATTGCAGTCCCCTGGAGCGCATTTGAAAATTCTGATACCTCTGTCCCACCCCAGAGAAGTTAACTGAATTATAAAAGAGGGAGCCTGGACTTTAGCTGTTTGAAATTCCCCAGGTGAATTCCCCATTCTGGACTGCAGGTCTGAGCTAAATCAGAGTCAGCAAGAAATAGGCCAACTTCAGACTCAGGGGAGAGCAAGGATCGGCCTCAAGTCCAGAGAGCTATCCATAGGGCTGGAGTCCACAGTGCAAAGCCCAGAGTTTAAAGTGGGGCAGAAATGAAGCACAGCATTTTTTAAAAAGCCAACCAGACAAGAGCCACAAGGACCCATAGTGGCCACCGCAAGAGCCATGGCCTGGTGGGGCCCACAGTTCGTCTTCAGAGGCCAATGTCTGGAGCCCCAGTAATGTCTAAGGCAGGACCCATGGGGGTCTGTGACTTCTTATTTAGACCTCCTAGGCACCATTCTGCCTGTGGTC
>PITA01020145.1:0-16583 GCA_004023965.1 Spilogale gracilis
TAACAGGTGCTGCCAGCACATCTCACCCAGAGGCTGCTCCTGGGTTGACAAGGGGGCTCAAGGGGGCCAGCAGGGCGTGGTCCTGAGCCATCCCCCTTTCCTGTGGCTGGGCCCGGAGGAGGTGGGCTGGCCAGGCAGGGCTGCTGACTCTGCCCTGGCTCCTGACCAGCTCTGCCCCCAGCCGGGGCAGTGAGAGGGCCAGCAGCCTCGGTGCCCTCCCCAGGAGACGCTGAGAGCGAGTGAGCACTTAGAACCCCATCCAGGAGTCCAGCCTTCCGCGCACACCGCATCACTGGCTCCTTATTAGCAGCTGTGACATCCTGGTGACCCGTCTCGCAGGGGACGGGAGCCCTGGGTCCCCTCTGTGCCCAGTGGGTAGCTGAGCAGGATGCCGGGTGGTACTCAGGTGTGCTCTGGGCACTCCAAAGGTAGGAGGACAGCGAGGCAGCTCGGACCGACCCCACCAGGTCCCCACTGCTGAGTTCCGGTCCTGGAGCCCTCCCTCCCACCCACTTGAAAACACAGTGTTTCAAAATAAACTCTCCTCAGGTGAGGTTTCAGCGGGGCTGGGGGCTGACGACAAGCTTTTTGTTGACAAAAAACCAAGCCCACACGTACCGGTGTTCCCCTAGGCAGCGTTTTCTTTCGACTACAAAGAGAAGCCAGGGAGCCTAGGGCCCGAAATTCCTGCCTTGCTTTAGGGCCCTGTTTTTGGACCGCTGCCCCCACCCCCACGCCCAGGCAAGGGGACCAGAATGCAGAGCACTTAAGAAGCATCTTGCTTGGGTTCTGATTCGCTATTATTTCCCCCTATTAAAAAAATTAGCTCAAATGATCCACATTTACTACAAAAATAAGTTTAAAAAATCTAAAAAGCTGCAACCCCCTGAGGTTATCACCATCAGCATTTCACTCTGTCTCCTCCCAACTGGGTTGGCTGGCCCCCTGCCCCATCTGCTCCCCATCTCCCCTCCTCCGGGTCCCCCGCATCAGCTGGTCAGCATGCATTCCCCTCCCCCACCCAGAAGGCCTCACACACGCAGGCCCCCTCCCTGCCCCAGTCGGGGGGCAGTGGCTGGGAGGTCAGCACAGCACACGGAGAACCCTGGGAGCCAGGCACCTGCCCAGCCCCTCACATCACCAGCCTATGTGCATTTCAAGATTTTATGGAAATCAAGTTCATGTAACATAAAATTCACCAGATAATACCACTTTACATCAGCCAGAATGGCTAAAATCAAAAAGTCAGGAAACGACAGACGTTGGTGAGGATGCAGAGAAAGGGGAACCTCCTCCACCGTTGGTGGGAATGCAAGCTGGTGCAGCCGCTCTGGGAAACAGTGTGGAGGTTCTTCAAAAAGTTGAAAACAGAGCTACCCTACGACCCAGCAAGTGCACTACTGGGTATTTACCCCAAAGATACAAATGCAGGGATCCAAAGGGGCAGCTGCCCCCCAGTGTTCATAGCAACAATGTCCACAATAGCCAGACTGTGGAAAGAGCCCAGATGCCCATCGGCTGGTGAATGGATAAAGAAGATGGAATACTACTCAGCCATCAACAAGAACAATTCCTTCCATTTGCAACAACATGGATGGAACTGGAGGGTATTATGCTGAGCGAAATAAGTCAATCAGAGAAGGACAATTATCATATGATCTCTCTGATATGAGAAATCTGAGAGGCAGGGCAGAGGGTCATGGGGGATAGGGAAAAAGTGAAACAAGATGGGACCAGGGAGGGAGACAAGCCATAAGAGACTCTTGATTTCAGGAAACAAACTGAGGGCTGCTGAGGGGTGGGGAGAGGGGTAGGGTGCCTTGGTTATGCAAAAAATAAAAATAAAAAAATAAAGAAAAAGAACAACAAAAAGCAGAAAAATAAATCAAACTAAATGAAACAGAAAAACAATTCACCATGCACACTATTTTAAAATGTATGAGTCAACGGTTTTCAGTGTGTGTGTGTACACATATAAAAGTAATTCATTTTTAGAGAGGAGGGGAGAGGTAGAGAGGGGATGCACGCGCGGGCCGGGAAAGGGAGAGAGAACATCTCAAGTGCACTCCCCTTGAGTGCAGAGCCCATCACAGCCCTGATCCCGGGGTGCCAAGGTCATGACCTGGGCCGACATGAGGAGTCAGAGGTCCTGAGCTGCCCAGGCACTCCAGTGGCTTTGGTGTGTTAACAGTGCTGTGGGACCATCACAGTGGTCTAATTCCAAATCATCTCCATCATCCCCAAAAGAGACCCACCCGGTACAGTGTCCTCCTCCCTCCACCGTTGAACAAGTACTATTTGTGTCTCCACAGCTTCGCCACTTCCGAACATTGCACGGGAGGGGACTCGTACCACGCGTGGCCTCTCATGTCTGACTTCTCGGCGAGATGTCCCCATCTACACTGTGGAGGTCACAGGGCCTCGCTGGCTGAGTGACAGCGCCTGCTGTGTGGACGGGCCACACTGCGTCCGCGCGTCACTGCTGGACCCAGAGCACTTGTTGCTGGTGGTGGGTGGGTCATGCTGCCTGGGCACTGGCGCGCAAGTTTCTGGGGGCCCGTGCGCTCGCTTCTCTCGGGGTGCCTCAGGAGTGGGGTCACTGGGTGAGATGGAAGCTCCGTGTCCCAAGAGCCCGGCTGTTCTCCCCAGGGGCTGCCCCGTCTCAGGGCTCCCCCACGTCTTCTCTGGAGCAAAGTCTATCCAGGTCCTTTGCCCACTTTTGTTTGGACTGCCCTTCATACTGGTGTGAGTGTTCTTTATGTGGTCTAGATAAACGTTTCTTACACATGACTTGGAAATATCTTCCTTCATTCTGGAAGAATGGTTGTTTTCATTTTCTTGATGTATCTTTTGACACAAAAGTTTCAAATTCCCATGAAATCCATTTTATTTGTTTTTTTCCTCTGTCGTTTTTGGTGTCCTATTTAGGAAACCATCCTCTACTCCAAGGTCGTCCCTGTCTGCCTGCCACATCACTTCTACGCAAGGCGGCTAGGGCCCTGGTCTTATGGGCGCCTTCCGCCTGCCCCAGAGCACAGGTCCAACCCCGGGCAGCAGGCGCTCAGAGGAGCTGTCCGCAAGCAGCATGACGTAGAAACGAACCAAGCAGCGGTGCGATGTGCCGGGTCCTAACTGAAGGGATTAAGTGCTACTGAGTTCAGTTAGCACTCTCCCCCAATTCACAGGAATGTGGTGAGAGCCAGGAAACGCGCTGCTCTGGGGTGCTGGGAAGGTCTACAACGGAGGACGGCAGAACACACAGAGCAGACCAACCACAAGTGGACCCACCTGGAAAGGTGGCCTGGCCCTGGCAGAGACCCACCAGCAAAAAGGAGAGAAAGTGGGGTGCCCAGGTGACTCAGGTCATGATCCTGGGGTCCTGGGCTCGAGCCCCGCATCGGGCTCCCTGCTCAGTGCCCTCTGCTGATTTCAGGGTCCTGATTCCCTCTGATTCATGGCTTCAGGACACAGGAGAAGCCCGGCCCATGGTCCATCCTTGGTAGCGGAGGGCACGTGATCTGCCGTCCCGGAGCCCCTGCCCACACCTCCCTGGGATCTTGAGCAGAAAACACAAAGAGGGCTCCACACAGTGTGCCTGAAGGAAGTTCACTGCGGAGGCTGTCCTCCCACCTGCTGTGGCTGCTCAGCCTTGTGCTAGGGCCTGTCCCTCAGACCCGGCAGCCCAGGCAGCCACTCCTGGGGGATTTTCCTGAGGCCCCCATGGGCTACGTTGGCTGAGAACACTCCTTCCTGAAAGCTGGGTCCGAACAGGAGCTTCCCACCCTTTTCTCCGGGGTCCAGTGACAGCTTCCTTTGACAGAGGGGATGGTGACGCTGGAGGCCACCGGCGCTGGGTCACAGGGCACAGGGGAAGACCCACAGCTCTGCTAAAGCGAAGATGTCCCTGCAAAACCCTCGATATCTTCCCCTCAGTCGCTCGCTCATGTGTTCACTGTTTCACACAATATCGACAGGGAGAGCGCAAAGCCATGTGCTGGGGGCAGAATGGATCAAGTGTATGAAATAAACAAGGTTGTGCCCCAAACTCCTGCCCCCATCACGGTCTGCTGCCCACCTTCCCAGACTGTTTCGTGCCCGGACGCACAGGCAGTCCTCAGGGTTCTCCAAGAAACAGAGCCCGGGGGACACGTATGGTACACGGGGACATGGGGCTTCATTTTGGGGACTGGCTCAGGCAGTCTCTGAGGGGGGGCTGGAGACCCAGGGCAGATGGTGGGGAGATTCGGTCCAAGTCTGCAGGCCTGAGAGCCAGGAGCTCTGCCATCTGCACACGGTCCCTCCAGCTCAAGGAGAGACAGAAGAATCGGACAGCCGCCTGCAGGGCAGGCTCTCTCCGCTGGTCCACGGACACACTCGCGGGTCTCCACGCCCTGCAGACAAGGGGCTCTGGTCAGGCAGCGCCTCCTTTCCCTGTGAGGACCAGGGCCACCCCTGACCTCACTTCACCTTCATGACCTCCTAAGACCCTCACACTGCGGGGAGGGTCTCATCGTGTGCGGCTGGGCGCAGTGCTGTCCACGGCCCATGCTCGCGGCTCTGCTGTCTGCCCGGGACAGACCCCTGGGAACCTGGGGCAGTGTCAAGGGCACTTGACCCCTGAATCCATGTTTACCCAGAAGTGGGGAAGCTGACCTCGGAGCCTGCACGCATGACGAGGGGACCCCGTGAGCCCGCATCGCGAGCAGCTGCTCGAGGCCTGCTGCTGTGGACGCTCCCAGGCACCGATTCCGGTGTCCACACTGCCCGGCAGCACCAGCAACTCCCAACAGGCTTCCTGGAGGCGGTGTGCAGGAAGGCCTGGTTATTGTTTAACCTGAGGGTCTGTGGGGAGGAGCCGCCTAGAAGCTGGAGGGCACAGAGGGGCCACGTGTAGTGACCAAGACAGAAGGTCGGGGAGGGCAGGAGGGATGTGGGGGCCTATGGGGCACTTCTTACACTGATGGAAGTCACATTCTATCTGGAAAGAATATAACCGAGAGAAGGGTGGGAAACAGGAGGGAATAGTGGCCAAAGGGGCAGGAGAAGCTGGGTGTCACAGCATGTACTGGCCTAGACTCAAAGTGTGTGCAGAAGCCACCAAAAAAATGAAATCATAAGTCGACCAGAGAAAGATAATTACCATATGAGCTCACAGATGTGTGGAATTTAAGAAACAAGGCAGAGAATCATGGGGTAAAAGTGAAAACAAAAAAATCAAACACGAGGAAACCAGAGAGGGAGACAAACCATAAGAGAGTCTTAATCTTAGAAAACAAGCTGAGGTTTGCTGGGGGGTGGGGGGATGGGGGGATGGCCGTTGGGGAGGATGTGTGTTGTAATAAGTAGTGGGTATGATATAGGACTGACAAATCACAGACCTGTGCCTTGAAACTAATAATACACTGTATGTTCATTAATTGATTTTAAATTTAAAAAATGCAAAAAAAAAAAAAAAGATAAAAAGAAAAGAAAGCCTTTAGGTGACCTAAGGGTGGGGGCTGGTTGCCAGGGAGGCCGACCGTGTGATTAGAAGGTTGGAACTTTTCCCAACCTCGGAGAGGGCAGCAGGCCTGGAGACTGAGTACGATCACCAGTGGCTCATGATTTAATCAATACAAAAATAAAGTGTCCATGAGTTTTTCCTGACGTCTCCACCTGGGAAAATCCTACACACCGAGAAGACACCGATATGTTAAGTCTGAATGTAGCAGATGTGAGAATTTTCCAGAACCAGTTATCTTCCTTATAAAGCATATTTGCTACTCCCATCAAAAAAGAGAACAAAATGCCCCAAAGCCTCAAACCACAGGAGCAGCAGCTGGTCTGGGTTCTGCGCTGCATGCAGGCCTGGGGGGAGGGGCTGAAGAAGAGGGCCACGGTCCAGTGGCCTGGGGGGGGGCGGGAGTGGAGACTAGGAAAAAGGAAGAAATAAAAGCGCGGGCCTGCCTCCCAGGCTTCTCCTGCTGACACTTCCCTTGGGAGGGCAGACCCCACACCCTGGGGAGCCAGGCCCCAGAGCAGCTCCACAGGGAGGACTGAGTGCTGACCGGTGTCAGCCACAGGCCGCGGGCCCCGGGAGAAGCCTGATCTAAACGTGCAGCCCTCCTCCCGGCCCCAAAGCGCAGGAAGGCAGCACACGGTAAGTTACTGCCAGGGGCCAACAGCCGTCCTGCCCCCGATGGTAAGGAGAGTCCGCTGTGGCTGGCTTGAGCGGAGAGTGCTGAGATCTGCCAGAAGCAAGCGCATGAGCACACACCTGGGAGCGGCCGACATCGGGCCCCATCCCGCCGCAGCCCGCAAAACGGCCCCATCGGGGCACCTGTGCCGAGGACCCCGGGATCTCAGTGGTACTTCTGACCATGGCCATCATCTCGATGAAACCCCTACCCCGCAGAGCGCCCCGGCCTGCCTCGAAGTCAGGGTGCCGAAGCCTCCCTCTGGGAGCCCTGCGGTCTGGGGGCCCCCCCTCCAGCCCTGGGGCAACACTCAGGCATGGAGACTTCTCCAGAGCCCGCTGTTCACTGGGAAACTGATGAGCCCACAGTCTGATTCCTCATTTGCCCCGTAGGCGGCTCTTGGGCCACCCCTCCCACAAGGGGCACACACAAGCCCCCCATCAGTGCTGCTCCGGGAGCAGGGGCCGCTCAGTCAGAAGGAGCGGGTCTTCAGGACGACCCTCTGGTCACACACTTCTGGAAAACCCAAGGGTCTCTATCTGCAGGGAGCCCATGGCAGGAAACAGAAGTCAGTCTTGGAGAGAGGGGTCTGGGGGAGGGTGCTGGGGGCTGGCTTTCCTGAGGCGCTCTAAAGGGCCATGGATCTGAGACAACAGAAGGAGGGCACTGTTTCCGGGGCCTCGTGTGTGCTCGATGTGCTTTCCTTCAGCGCCTTTCCCTGAGCCAGGCCTGTCAACACTAAGAACAGGGCATCGTCTTCTCTCTGTGTCCTCGCCCCATTCCTCCCGCACAGCCTGCGGGGTCTACAGTGCTTGCCCCTCCACTGGGAAGGTGTGGAAGAGCCAGAAGCCGGAGGAAGGATCCAATCTAGGCCGACCAATCATTAAGAACGTGCAGAGTCAAGGGAAAGAGTCAAGCACTCAATTTCCTACATTTTTGTGGAAGCCACAAAGGGGGGGCTGGTTACAAAGCCCCTTTGGAACTGCCCACTCCTGCCTCCAGCACACGTGGGAGAATTTCTCGCCAAACCTCGAGGCATCCAGCCCACAGGCCTCTGGAGAGAAGACCAGGACCACGTCAGTCTCACTGGAGGGGAATGTTTTCACCCGGTAATCCCTGGGAGCTGAAGCACGCAGGTGTGCCGCAGGGAAGCAGCCGGAGACACACAGCAGGGCTGGGGCGGCTGATGTCATCCGCGCACAGGCCGGGCACAGGCCCCAGGCTGCAGCAACATGCCCCTGCCCACTCGCCTGGCGCAGGGAAATTCCTCTCCTCGCCAGGGCCGTGTGCTGTCAGCAGGCCGGAGCCCCCGGCACCACTGCCAAGGGCGGACGGGAGCCACGCCTCCCTTCCCCTGTCCAGAGAGCCATGTCTGGCTCTGGTCTCCTCCTGCCTCTGGGCCTCCCGGGATCCTCAGCGGCTGTGCCGGCCATGGTTCCAGGCAGGACTTACATCCAAGGGGGAAGTCAGCTAGCCGCGGGGAGTGGTGCCTGTGTTGGTGGTGGGGTGGCGGGAGAGGAGTGCAGGCACCCCACTGCTCGGGTTCAATGGGGTTCGATGCTGCCCGGTCCTGCAGGGCAGCCTCTACTCGCCAGCCAAGGCTGCGCTTTCTCACTGGGCAACCGAGCACAGGGACAGACGCCACTGTGAGGGGTTACCCTGCGTGCTCAAGGGCTGCCCTCGAAGCCCGGTGGTCTTGTTACCATGAGGAGCATGCCGTCGGGAATCAGCCAAGTCCAGATACTGCTGTTAGAGCACAAGCTGGGAACACAAGTTCCCAAATGATCATAGAGACGGTGCTGTTTTGCTTAGGAATGCGACTCTAACACGGAGGCTCCCAGGGTCGGACATGGAGGCAGGTTTCCTGGCCCCCGCCCCGTGGATGGAGGCCGGAGTCTGAGCACAGTGCCCGCCGTGACTCCAGCGGCGATGAAGTCCATGCTCGAGAGAAGGGACAGTGCAGGGCCCATGCATAAGGGACATGAAGGCCCAGGCTGGTCGGGGCTCTGAGCCTGCTCAGCTCTGGGAGGGACGGTCCTGGCTGACCTGCTGGTCTCTGGCTCCCAGGTAGGGAGTTTCTGGCACGGTGTGGGGCAGACCGGCCGGGAGGCATGGGCAGCAAGCTACCAGGGCCCCACTCAGCTCTCTACCTGGGGGGCAGGGTCCTCAGAGCACATGGGCTCCCCGGACGTGCAGAGAGCAGGAGGGACCCCGGCGCCATACCGCCGTCTGCTCCCTGGCTGCCCTGGCATGGCTGGGTGCTCGGGGACACAGACACCAGGCCCTCCAGACGCTGAGCTAGCCAGCCTCTGCAGGACTCTGCGTCCCTGCTCTCCTCAAGCTCCTGTGAAGTTCACGAACAGCACAGCTGGGAGGCACGCAGGGGCAGGGGTGCCAGAAGGTCTCTGTCACACCGCGGGGACGGGGCGCCCAGCGTGATAGGGACTCCCGGTCTCCGTAAGAAGCAGGCCTGGGCTAGCTCTGGCTAGGATAGCTGCCTGTGCCTGAGGTCCAGGGGCGGGCCTTTCCCGGGGAAGCAAGACCCCAGTCCCGCCCTCATCGCAGCATGCAGAACGACACGCAGGGACCAGCCATGACTTCCCCTTGAGGTGGCCGCCCCGGGGGACACCTGGGCTTGTCACAGTGAGGGGCGCTACTGGCATCGTGTGGGTGGGCCAGGGGTGCCGGCAGACACCCTGCAGGGCACAGAAGGCAGCGCCTGACGTGCGCACCCATTCCTGGTGGCTAGCGGGCAACCCTGCAGATGCAGCCAACCAGAGGCCTGCCTGAGCCTGGGGAGCAGCCACGGTGTGAACACAGGGACCCACGAGAGCGGCCTGGGCCTCCAGCACCCATGTGTGGTTGCACCCCTCTGAGGGCGCCATGCAGGCGGGGCATCCCGGATCCTGCTGGGACGGCCCTGCCGGGACTTGGGGGGACCTTGGTTTTGGGGTGCCATGGTCTCAATGCCTCACGCGGGCTGTGTCCCACAAGTGCCCAGGAGGACAGCCTGCTGGGGCCCAGGAGTGGGTGAAACGCTGCTGTGAGCCCCGGGAAGGCTGCAGGACAGGGAGGATCTCCACTACCTCTTCTCTCTGCTCCCGAAGGACACACAGGCACACCCCTTGTCCCCAAATGCCACAGTGTCCGACCTGAGCTGCATCTGGAGAGCCTTCCTCCTCCCTGCACCCCTGGTGCTCGGGGGCCCTTCTCAGGCTTGGCAGGGACTGCGGGCCATATAGGGCAGGGGCCAGAAGACCACCAGGCTACCGCAGGTACTGGAAACACCAGCTCGTGGGGTGGGAGCAGGGAAGCAGGCTGCCTGTCCTGCCTGAGAGTCCTTCCCCAGGTGGGACGTCCCCGCGATGGCGGAGCCCGGGACAGTGATGCCACCGCAAGGCAGACTTGTGAGCGTGGCCAGGGAGGGGCCAACCTGCACGCTGTCTGCAGATACGTGTGGCTCAGCCAGTGACGGGTATGTGGCTGTCCTCTGCTCCCGCGGGTCTCTGGGAGCCCAACTGCACATGCTGGGACCCATGGGCCGGAGCAGGAAGCCGCCTTCAGGACAGCCCTGAGCCTAGAGCCTCTTGAGCATGGACTCCCAGCCATCCTGGTTCTGACGCGGGGCCTGGAGTGCCTACTGAGCCTCCCAGGGAGGTGCTCCTTTCTTCACCCCAGCGTCCTCACCAGGGGTCGGACCAGGGCCCAGGCCCACGGCAGGACGGACAGGAGGCTGGGCTGTTCTCATTCTGGTGTGGCCCCTACTGGGAGATGCCTTTTATTTTTTTAAAGATTTTATTTATTTATTTGACAGAGAGAAACACAGCCAGAGAGGGAACACAAGCAGGGGGAGTGAGAGAGGGAGAAGCAGGCTTCCTGCCGAGCAGGGAGCCCGATGTGGGACTCGATCCTGAGACTCTGGGATCATGACCTGAGCCGAAGGCAGAGGCTCAACCAACTGAGCCACCCAGGCGCCCTGGGAGCTGCCTTCTGCTCTCGGTCTTCCTGCCATCCCCCTGCTGCCCCCACACAGAACGAACGTGGGAAACAGGCGCCGTGGTGGTGTCACGCACACCAGTCTGCAAAGCTGTCCATGCAGTGGGACGTGCAAAATCTGAGCCAGCCCAACACAACAGAACCTGCCTCCTAACCAGACCGTGTGCACACGGAAGGGGGGAGGCCTGTGTGGAGCCCAGATCTCTCACGCACCTGTCTCTGCCTCCCCCGTCCTCACCACGCTGGGAGGGAGACCAAGGACGGAGGTCCCTCTGCTTCCACAGCACGATGCTGCCCTTGACCCTGCACAAATCTGGGGCCACCTCAGGAGCCTCTGCTGAGGGGCGCTGAGAAATGGCAGCCCAGCTTCCCGTGCCCACTTGCACTTGAGGAGCGGGGGACGGGGCCAGAGGAAAAGGCGCTGCGGTGGTCTCCAGGCTCTGGAGAGAACTCTCTGGGCAATCAGAGAACTATGTGCTACCACCACCAAGTCGCACACGTCTGTTGGTAAGAGCTGAGGGCCCACTCTTGACAGCTGATGGACAAGTCTACGCTGATTTCTAAGAATACCTGAAAATGTGCACTGCGAAGTAACGCACCCCCTATGGCAATAATGCTTTGGCCAGCGTGTTCTGAGAACTGACACCAATCACACAGGGAACAACAGGCTCGAATCCAACACCTTCCTCGGTCACTGGCAGTCACCTGGGGGTGACACGTAGCCTCGGCCTACCCTGCACTCGCCGGAGCCGCTGAGCGGCCTGGGGGCCCACGCTGGGCGCAGGGCAGGCATGGGGTCCTCCAGAGGCAGGCCTGCGAGTTCACCAGCGGGAGGAGACATCAACACACGCAGGAAATGAGAGCTGGGGGGCAGCAGGCAGCCGGTAAGACACGGAGCCCAAGACTTTCCTGGAAACTAGCCGCAGGTCCCCAAGGTTCCCGTAAACTGAAGGCAAGTGAGGGCCAGCAACCCAGACCGTTCTCACGAGGGCACAGGCTGTGGGCTGGGCTCCAGCAGAGACCAGTGACCCCAGAGAAGCCGCACTCACACACAAACCCCACGATCCTTGTCCCCGTCCCCGTGAGTAACAGCAGGGGCCCACGTCCTTCCGCAGACATTCTTTTGGCTTTAACTCCCGGCCAGTCTCCAGGCCACAAAGGCTGAATTTAGTAAACCAGTCACAGTGAGCTTTCTAGACCAAAACCAGCTTCGCTGACTTCTTACACAACTTTTAAGTAAAAAAGAAAAGAAACTAAAAAAAAAAAATAAATAATAATTAAAGACTCCTGCAAACAAAGCTATGGCACAAAGCGAAAAGTCCCCCCGGCCGGCAGTGAACTCGTGTGCGAGCACACAGCCCACGAGACCACAGCTCCAGGGACGGCAACACTCAGGAAGACCTCTGACTCCCGCTTCTACGGTCTTTCTCTTGGTCAAACGTTAGTGCCTGTAGCTCTGTCTTCCTTGGTCCTTCTCTTTTCTCAAAAAAGATGAAATCAAGCGCGGGACCCCAGGGCACTAACCCCTGAACGATGCGTGCCCTGCCGGTGGGAACAGGGACGGCGCACCGCATCTCCAGCAGGCAGGTAGCAGCACCCAGGCAGGACAGGAGGAAGTGAAAGGGACCCTCGGTGGGGCTTCTGGGCCACATGGGACCACATGTCCGCACAGACGCTCGTTCACGGCAGCCAGAAGGTGGGACCCCCGCTGCGGCCATCAGCCCAGGGATGGACCAACAGAGCACGCCCGTCCACACCAGGAACGTGGCACAGACACGCGGGGCCGCGCGGCCGCGGGAAAGTGGAGGGAAAGCGGCATCACAAAGACCACACGTCGCTCAGCTGCCGCCACCCGCACGGTCCACAGACAGAGCGCAGACTGGGGGCTGCAGGGCTGGGGACGGACGACGGAGTGGGTGCAGGGCCTCTTCTGGGGTGGCAGACGCGAAAGCTGACTTTGTTCATGGTCGCCCAGTTCTGCAAGCACCCTAAAAACCACTGAATTGCACATTTGAAAGGGCTGAATTCTGTGATGTGTAAATTAACCTCAACAGAGTCTTTATTCAAAACCTGTACTGAGAAGTGAATGGGTCCCCTCCGGCTCCGGGACTGGCAGCCCCCCGGCCCCCAGAGCATCCTTCCTGCCTCCACGGCCTTGGCAGGGGCCTCTTTGCAGTAGGACATTGGCCAGTGACCGTAGGGACCCCCGGGCTGGTCATCTTCTGTCTTTCCCAAGTGCACGACGATCACGGCTCCTGAGCCAACCCTGGGAGGAGGGCCTTGCAGGAGCAGGGACGGCAGTGCGGGGTGTCTCCCGAGCGTCTCCAAACTCGGCAGCCGTCCCCCAGACTGTCTCAGCCCGGCTTCTGTGCGGGTCTCGGGGCCGCAGTGAGGACAACAGGATTGTCGGAGGAGACCCTAAAAACCCACCGTTGGTTGCAGTTCCCAGGAAGACAGGTGAGCGGCAAGAGGGACCCCGCGTTGGTGCAGCTTGGGCGATGCTCACACAGCCACCCCGCTTCTCAGTAATCTGCGACGCGAGTGCAGAGCTGCAAGCCCTCCACGGACCAGGTAAGCCTGGGGGACGCATGACGGTCCCCGCTTGAACGAGGGTCGGAAAACAAGAGAGGAGCTGCCTCGGTGACCCTGTGGCCATCACTCGCTGACGCCAGGCACCCCCGGCAGCCCGAGAGCCTGCGCCCCTCCCGGCGCCCATGGGGAGCGGCATCCCCTCGGCTGGGGAGACCCTCGTCCCAGGCTCCCCGGGGCCAGCAGCATGGTCTGGGTGTCCAAGTGGTCACCGAAGACACAGGCAAGAGCTCGGCCGACGGGCCAGCTGCCGAGTGACCAGCACAGGGGCTCCGCGCAGACACCACGGCCGCGCTCTGGGGACATCCTGTCACCGTTCGCACAGGGCTCGGGGCTGCGGACGTGCGGAGCCGCTCAGAACATGAGGCTGAGGCTCCATTGGGCCGTTGCTCGGCCGTCACTTGCCCCCCAGACGCTGCTCAGGACTCAAGGAAACGGGTCCTTCTGAGCACAAGCTAGAAAAGCGCACGGTCCGCGATGGGCTGGGGGGCCCGTCTGCTTCCGGTCCCACTCGACTAGTAAAGGCCCAGGGAGCGCTAGTTTGCCCGTTCGGCGTGAGTGATGAAGTCCCTTGAGCCCACGGGGGCAAAGCCACCAAGTGTCTCCTCACAAACCCATTTCAAATGGCCAATTAAATCCTCAGAAGGTGTTTTAACTTCCAACAGGAAGTCAGCATTTGGGGAGTTAGAAGTTTGGAAGAGGTGATTTAAAAACAAATATTAATGAAAGTAAATGAACTGTGTCTTACCTATCGTGTGAAACTTAGAGCTAGTTACCTGAATGTCAGGCCACCCGGATGGAAAATCACTCCCGACACGTAACCAGAGAATACACCCCACGTGTGCACACCCACGCACGCCTGCTCATGTCCCCCACACACACGCCCAGGCCCCCGCATAGACACGTGCACACAGGCCTGCACCCCACAGGTGCATGCACACGTACAATGACCAGCTGTGGCAGGGGTGTAGCTCGCACACAGGGAGGCCCTGGGTGTCTGCACCCCACCTCCTGCACCCACAGTCCCCTCCCAACTACCCGAGGGGCCGCAGGAAGGGGAAGGTGCGTGGCAGCAGCTGACCCAATGCACCCGGGGTGCCAGGTGCCGTCCAGCGAGGTCTGGTGGGTGAGGACCCTGAGGAACGAGAGAGATGAGCAGAGCCGCCCAGGGCTGCGTGGCCTCTGTGTGGAGAAGGTGGACGGGCTCACCTTCCTCGCGGTCCCCTCCGAGGACCACGGCTGACCCAGGAAGTGTGGAGAGGCTGGGGCTCACCTTCCTCGCGGTCCCCTCCGAGGACCACGGCTGACCCAGGAAGTGCAGGACATGGTTCCAGGGGAGCTAGACTCAGAAACTAACTCGAGTTCTGGGAGCTGATCTCAGACAAGAGACTTCACGAAAAGTACCAGAACCAGAAGTGGGTGTCCTGACTCCCTCAGTCCCTGCCACAGGACCGGGCTGCTGCTTCAGCCTATATCCCTGATCCAGAGTCAGGAACCCCCAGGAAGCGGGTGTGCATGCTCCCACGGCCTCCAGGTGTCCCGCTGGGACCGGCACAGCTGGTAGGCACCAGGACACGGAGCGGGTGTCCCCCTGCCCGGCTGGGACACCTTCGGAGAACCAGAACAGGTGGCGTGGGCACCTGGCCTCCCACACTTAGCTGCGTTCCAGCCAGGGCAGCGAAGGAGCCACTGGCTCTGCCCACTAGCCTGCGGTCTGCCCGTGGCGTTCCTGATGGTCAACAGTGACCAAGAGCATGGTCTCGCCCGGCAGGCCCACCCAACTATGTTGGCGGCCAATGTGGCTCATGTCCTGCCCCCCTCAGATCACAGGGCGGGAGGGGGGCACGGAGCCGCTTCAGGCGCTTGGCATAAGCCGTGCTCACCGGCTCCGCCTCCTCCGAGATGCCCCTGAAGCCTCACTGGGTCGCCAGCACCTCCGCGTGTCGGTCCTCCAGACCCTGGCTAGGCTTCAGCCTGTATTTACGGGACATGCTGGCAGTTACCAGAGACGACAACTGTAATTGAAATGGCCCAGAATAGCTGCTGGCAGGGCAGCCCATACTCAGAACAGACCTCCTTCCGTGCCCGTCATGGCCGGGGTCCAACAGCCCAGGCTGCTCTGGCGCACCAGCCCGTCCACCCTCCTTCCTCTCAAAGAGGGTACCAGGAGCCCTACGAGGCTGGTGGGCAGAGCCCCTCCTGCCCCCACCGGGAGCCCCAGCCCTATAGGAGCAGCCTTCCCAAGTGGAGGCCCCTGGGCCAACGCCGCTGTTCCTCGGAGCCCACCGGCAGGATCCCCAGTCTCCGTGCTCTTCCACGTCCCGGTGCACCAACACTCGCGGGAGCCCCCGTCCCCCCACCCGCACGGCACAGCCCCTGCCCAGACCCTTTCCTAGACAGACACGGCTTTCGGGGGATCCCCTCCATCCCAGGGGTCCCCTCTTACCTCTGTCTCCTTCTGGGGAGTGGGCAAAGTGCCCAAAACTCAACTAGTGTTAAATGACTGGACGGCGGCTCCAAGCCAGACATGATGCTGCTTCAAGACGTTCTCAGCAGGTGAGCTGACCTCATTTGGGGTAGGAGGACGTCATTTATCTCCCGGAGTGCTGAGTGGGCGCGAACCCACACTTTCTGGTGCGTTCGCAGAGCTGAGCCAAGTTCCAGAACGTTCCATCACCCGAGAAGGAGCCCCAAACCCAGAGCCACTCTCCAACTCCACCCAAGGTCGTGATTTGTGCTATTTCATTTAGTTCATGTATCTAGAGTCTATTTATGCAAAAACGAGCACGTGCGGACGCCCTCTCCTTCCGCTCCAGAGGGGACCGAGCGCACACGCCTCTCCGTATCCAGTGTGTTCTGCTTACCACGTCTGGAAGACCCTGGGTTTTAAGCACGCACTGCGTCATCTTGCTGGCATTTCCAAGATGCTGCCCCAGCACAGGATCGGCCGTCAGGGCCGGGAGAGTCCTGCCCGCTAGGGTCCTGCATGGTGGGCAGAATGCTGTGGGCACCCTGTGCATCTGCCCGCCATCCAGATGTCGCCGACTGAAGGGATGTGCTGTCTTGGTCACTTCCTGGTGTTTCCGCCTCAGGGGGAAGGGAGCCTCTGACCTATGTGCCTTTCACTCAGCTTCAGCCACAACTCTGGCCGCGGGCGGGCTCGCCAGTGCAAAGACCTCAGCATAGGCTGGATCCCAACCCTGGCGGCTCCCCGGGACTCAGGTTTGTCCTTTGTGAAAAGGACTGTCCACTCCCCGGGCTCGGGGAGAGGCAGGCAGGGGGACGGGGTGCTGTGGGGTAGCCTGTGATGGCGGCACAGCCCTGGAGCCCTCAGTGGCCCCTGCAGCCCACCCAACAAAACCCTCGTCGGCCTGTGGGAACCAGGGCCTGGGCGTGCCTCCTGTACCACAGACTGAGACCCGCCGATTCCCGTGAGCCACGCGGTGTTTCTGCAGCCCCTCGCCCAGCGTCCCCGGAAGGCCGAGCAGGCCCACGCAGGCCTGGCAGCACGCGGCTGAGGATTTCAAACCAACGGAGGGTAGACGGGACGTGTTAACTTCAGAAGCACCTGGCCATCAGGAGGAACCCCGTGCCCAGGACCTCGCGGAATCAGCTCCGTAAGCCCCGCAGGACGAGGTGAGGGTCTGTCTCCTCACCTGTCACGCAGGGGCTGGACCGCCCAACCCCTGGGCCTTTGACAATGGCAATGTTAAATTCCTGCGAGTGTGTTGGGGTGGGGGGCACCCGGAAAAGTTGTTCAGAGGCACAGTTTACATGAGGAACCCTTGCTCCAGGTGGGGGGGTTCCCCTCTGCATGCTGAT
>PITA01020145.1:16683-35757 GCA_004023965.1 Spilogale gracilis
TGAGGGAGGGAAGGGGGAGAGTCCCGGGAGTGCTCAGGCCCCGAGTGCACTGAGGGAGGGAAGGGGGAGAGTCCCGGGAGTGCTCAGGCCCCGTGTGCACTGAGGGAGGGAAGGGGGAGAATTCCGGGAGTGCTCAGGTCACAGGTGAGAGGGCAAGCAGGCAAGCAGCATCAACACATGCTATCTGGGCCGTGTGGGAAGCTGACCTCTCCACTGAGGTCACACAGGGATGGGCAGGGGCCGTGGAGAGGCCTTGACCACAGGTCTACTGCAGCGGAAGCCCAGAGTGGCCACGGCTGAGGGGAGAGGAGGCCCAAGCTGCGTGATGCACAGTGGTCCAGCAATGCCAGGGAAGGTGGACAGGAGGGAGGCCAGGACGGTCACCAGTCCCAAACCTTGCCCTTTTCCTGCACTTATGCCTGTCAGCACAGCCTCGGACTTGTGGAGCTGGGCTGCCCCGGGCCCTGGCCCTGCGTCTGGGAGGTGGAAGGAGACGTGTCCAGAGGGAAGCACAGTGGCGAGGTTTCATTAGAGGGCTGGCGGAGAGACCCCAGAGCCGTCAGGGTCTCCTTCCCAGCACAGAAAGGCTGCACAACAGCTGCCATCACAGGGTGACACACTTCCCCACCTTGACTCCTACAGAGCGCAGGGTCGCGAGCAGGTGGCCGAGGAGGGTAGGACGACTGACTCTTCCGAGTCACTGATACCCTGACATGTCAGAGGGTCCAGGAGGTGTTTCCTCCTGGCGTGCATTGAGACTCGCAACATGCAATTGGAAATCCAAGAATCACGGCCGTCCCTGCCGGCTTCTGGTCCCGGCGTGGTCAGTGCCTGAGACCCACGTGTGCGTAACCCGAGGGAAGAGGGTTGGCTACAGACATTTTCCCCGGGGGAGGCTCGGGCCTCTGCAGGGACGTGGTGACCCCATCAGCAAGTGACAAAGTGCTTCTGGGAAAAGTATCCTTTCTCACCCTGTGATCTGAAATTTCTAACAAGATGACAGGTGGACATCAGACACGCGCGGACGTGTTACAGGGATGTCTCCGAGCAGAGTGCGACCTGAGCTCAACCAGCGCAGGTCTCAATGGGTACAGTTTCCGTTGGGCAGCTGGGCACGTTGGAGGGGGCGGTGGCCACACACCACTGAAAAGTGGTGGAAATGATACATTTTATGTTATGGATGTTTATCCAGAATAAAAAAATGTGCCTTTGTCATTGGTCAGTACATGCTGTAGGAACCACCCCCTCCCTGGGCCAATGGCGCTCACGCTGCCAGCCTGGCGGGGTGGGGCCCAGCCGGCCAACCCTCGGCCTCGGCTCAACTCTGCATGTGTCACATGCCACAAAGTGGCTCGGGGCCCGGGACACCGGGGTGCCGGGGGGTGGGCTGGGGCTGGTGGCCACCGTGCTGAGTCATCTTCCCACAGGACGGGGTGGAAAATAGAGATACCGGGTAAAAACAGGAAGACAGACCACTGCGCAGGAGGAAATCCAAGTCTTGCTTATGCTTCTGGGAGAGAAAAGTTCACAGTGGAAATTTTTATGTCTCTGGACTCCCAACCAGTGCAGGTAAATCATCGCTTGGCGTGTTCTGTCCAGCATGGCCCGTCCGGCGGAGCCGCAGAGACACACGGAAGGAGGGGGAGGCCGGTCGACCGGTGCTGCAAGCGGGGAAACAGGCAGTGCTCGGGGAGAGTAATGAAGAAAGCAAAGTAAGAAAGGAATGAACGAGCAGGCCACCCTCTCCAGGACTGGGGGTCCCAGGGCCTAGATGCTGGGGCCACCACTGTAGTTTCATTCTGGGCTGTGGAAACCATTTCTAAAAACACACAGCATCCCCTTTCCTGTCCAACTGCCCATGGGAGACGACTCCCTTCTCTTCCCCGTGAACCCTGCCGAGGCCAGATCTCGGCTGGAGCGTGGGCTTTAGACACTAAGCCCACCTGGATTTCCACTGGAGCCTCCATACCTGCCCTCTGGAATGAGAAACCCTTTGAAAAAGACACGGCTACCCCAAGCGGGTACCACTTGTCCTGCGAGCGTCCACGCGCGTTTCTGGCTGGGCCACACTCAGGGCCCCGTCCCTCCCTATGGGGTCCTCCTGGGCCAACAGTAACTCTTTTCAGCAACTTCATTCCTTGCTAAGAAGATTTTTGTCCAAATGGAATGGCATTTGATTGGGTTCAAAGTGACTGGTCAGAGAGCGTATAAGCAGCGTCCCCGGCTTGGTTCCCCTGAGGCCCCAGCTCGGGTACGTTCGGTGAGCTCACCTTTGGCTGGGAGGAGCTTCACCGTGTTCAATACCCTGCTTCCTTTTTCCAGCAAAGATGCTGCCAATGCGAAAGGCCGACGAGGACACAGCTGCCCACGAATACCCACCAACGACTCACTTACACAAGACGTTTTAGCCAGGCTCTTCGTAAACACGCCTCAGCTCAAGGTCATCTGAGTGCCGATTCCCCGTGAGATGTGCGACTGGCCACAGAGCTTCTATGTCACCTTGGGTGCTTTCCCTATGTGTCCTCTCCACCTGTCCTGGGCAGGGTCTCTTGGCCCATGGTCCCCTCTGCCAGGGGCTTCCTAAGGCAGTCCCCAGCTCCTTAGTCTACACCTACTGTTTGCACGGGAGGAAATAATCACCAGGTTCTTCGGGGGCTCGCCCTGCCCTGGGGCCTTCCCACTTTCTCTTCCCGTCACTCACTTGAGCCTGGCACTTGGAGGCTGAGCTCCCAACCTGTGCTTCTCCTGGGACTTCACACACACTCTTCTGCCCGTTGACGCTCGGCCTGGCACCACCTCCCATGCAATCCCCCGGACCTTCCGTTCGGGCTCGCACAGCGCGTCCCCTAGGCGGTCACTGTTCCCTGGGCGGGACACAGGATTGCAGAAGCCCATAAGGAGCCGAGCCTGCGGGTGCTCAGTAAAGGGGCGGTAATTAGAGGGGGAGACGCACGACCACACACACTGGGCCTATCCATACCGGGTCAGCCTCACGAGGAGATCAGTGAAGGGCTGGTTGTTCTGTGACATTATGAGATGTCCTGAAGCTGAGCCTTCAGCGGAGGGCTCTAGAATCCATGCTTCAAAGTTAGGGCTGGCAGGCCTCCCCAGGTACCATCGTTTGGTCAAAGAGGAATGGCAAGGACCCGACCTTCAGAAGGTGCTAGAGGCCAGGCCACCCATCCAGAGTCTTTGGGCAGACGTCTGTGGCTGCCAGTCCCCAAACATCAGCAAGAAAGCTCCAATTTAACTCCTTGCTCACAAAGGCCAAGGGGGTTGGTGGTTCTCGACGTTTACTAACGCAGTCCATCAGACGCCAATGCCGCCATTCCAGACAACCAGGTCCCAGAAGAACCTAGGTCCTCGCCGCGAGAGACACTCCGCCTCCCGGAGCACATGGTCCAGGATGTGCGGGAGTGTGCGGCAGCTCGGCGGGGCTCCCATAAACCACCCCCTGCAGCCAACCTGGGTCCAGCCCCACAGAGGCCCCGTAACCCTCCCCAAGGAGCACCCAACACAAGCTGCGTGCCTCTGGGGGACCAGGCCTGTTTCTAGGGCTGCTACACACCCCCACGGCCGCTAGCCTGCACTCAGCCCGGGGGAAGTCTCCCCTCTGCCTGCCACAGTGCTTGAGGGAAGCCCGAGACCTCGCAAATCCAGGACCGAGTGACCAGAGTGCAGGCTGGCGTGGTCGGGGGGCAGCTTTCACAGGAAGAGCCCGAGCACCCAGCTCTGACAGCTTGCCGACAGGCCTGTGGAGGAGGCTGGGCTTGGGGTGTGCAGCTTAGCGGGGAGGCCATCCAAAGCGCCAGAGAATCCTTTTCTTCTAAACTAGGTGAAGGCACATGAGCTGACCCACCCTGGAAACAGAAGCATAGCCCGGCTATGTGAAGTAAGAAGTATGGTGCTTTTCGTTTAAAAGATTTGTTTCAAAGAGAGATCCTGCTGACACAGGTGG
This sequence comes from Spilogale gracilis, assembly GCA_004023965.1. NCBI lineage: Eukaryota > Metazoa > Chordata > Mammalia > Carnivora > Mephitidae > Spilogale > Spilogale gracilis. The sequence continues at coordinate 20,642 of PITA01020145.1, forward strand.
CCTGACAAGCAACCCCTTGGCTCAGGCCTGTCAGCCTACAGTGCGAAGAAAGCCCCACACTGTGCCTGCATGCTTGGCCTCTTCCGCCTCAAACGGGTCACCCTTGAGCTCGCTGTCTCTGACAACTGGTGAGATAGAAACATGTTACTCCTCGTCTGACCAGCCACTGCGACATGACGGAGAAGACACCGAGCTGGTCACCCCCGGCCAAGCACCCCTTGGGCCTCCGCGGAGGCTCTGGCCGCTTTGGTGTGACCCTGCACCCGCCATGGGCTCCACTTCCAGTTTCAGCTCCCGGGGTCTGCAGCCCCCACCCAGCAAGGCAAGGCTGAGAGGAGCTCTCGGAACTCAGGACACAGGTGTCTGGAGTAGGAGAAGGGCCCCACGGTGTCCCCACCGTGCAGGGTCACCAGCTGGGAGGGCAGCCCACAGCCCACACTTCTGGCCAGGCCCTCATGGCCTTCACTGCAGTCTTCAAGAGGGTGGGTTCAAAGCTCACGAGTTTTCATGCCACACGAGGACAGTTGTTAAAGATGCGTAAAAAAAAGATCCCACTCGGATGTCATTCGAATGCCCTGCTAAAACGAAGTCCTGTGACAGTGTGTATCTTAGCTCAAAGGACACACACGCCTTTTAACCTAGCAAGACATTCCTGCTAATTTACCCCAAAGGTGACCTGACACAAAGGTAAAAATGCACAGTTTATACGAATAAAAAGTTGGAACACTTTGAATATAAAATAAGGGATCAGTTACATTTTGTTACATTTACTGTAACTGACATCAGTTAAAAAGCTACTGTGTATCCACACACATCTAGGAAAAGTCAAAAATACAATGCTAGCTTAAAATAATGTCTAAAATTCAAAATCAAAAGTATGTATCATGAGCCTATTTATGAGATAAATCAACTGATTTATGTAGACGAAGCAGTCTGGGAAGGGCTCATAGAATGGTAACGTAGTACCTTGGGGTGCTCGGGCTGTTTATTTCCTCACTGAATTTTCTTTCACAAATCTGTTAGAATCAGAAAAGATATTTTAAAAACAAAAAGGCTTACCACGAGTTTAATGACAGGATACGTTTCGATATATTAGAGTTTTAAAAAGCTCTGAGTCCAATTCATAGACATACCATGGGCTTGACTATGTAGAAGAAAATAGGACTAGAAAACCAACAAGAAAAGAGTCGAATCCAATTCCCTCTCACTATTCATGGACAAGGTGGGCGCCGGGACAGTGCGATGCCTCCCTCCCACAGGCTCCACTGCGCAGGTGCCCCACCCGTGTCTGGGGGTGCCGTGACCGCGTGGTTTCCGACTCCCTGCACAGACGGCTGGCCTTGCCAGGACCAGCCCCTGGATTCTTCTGGATGGTGGGTGGCTCTGGCTATATTTTCTTTTTAATGAGCTACATCAGCACATTCTCTCCCCCTATCCACTCCCACTCCAGGGGTGAATGCCGGCTGCAGGCATTTTGTTTTCTGCATGTTCCCACGGTGGAGCAGTGGGAGAGTGTCTTTCAGTTACAATAAAAAAGAAAGAAAAGAAAGAAAAGAAAGAAAGAAAAGAAAGAAAGAAAAGAAAGAAAAGAAAGAAAGAAAGAAAGAAAGAAAAAGAAAGAAGTTCTCCAAGTGTGCAAACTTTGAGAAATCAGTGGCAATTAAAGAAGCAAGTGTGCCTCATGAGAACGCCTCCACAGCAGAGGAGGGCTGTTCCTACAAGCTCAGGGCCACAGGTCGGTTGAGCAAAGCCATACTTTCCCTGCCTCAGCACCCGCAGCCGCAGAGCCTGGGCAGTGCCAGAGGAAAGAGAACTGCAGCAGCTGAACAGTCGGAGCCACTGGGTGCCTCCTGCTCCGCAACGAACCCCAACCTAGAAGCCGCGCACGCCTCCTGCTCCGCAACGAACCCCAACCTAGAAGCCGCGCACGCCTCCTGCTCCGCAACGAACCCCAACCTAGAAGCCGCGCACGCCTCCTGCTCCGCAACGAACCACAACCTAGAAGCCGCGCACGCCTCCTGCTCCGCAACGAACCCCAACCTAGAAGCCGCGCACGCGTCCGGCTGCGCAACGAACCCTAACCTAGAAGCCGCGCACGCGTCCGCTGCCCAATGAACCCCAACCTAGAAGCCGCGCACGCCTCCGGCTGCGCAACGAACCCCAACCTAGAAGCCGCGCACGCCTCCGGCTGCACAACGAACCCCAACCTAGAAGCCGCGCACGCCTCCGGCTGCGCAACGAAGACTGAACAAAGGGGTCACAAGCAGGACTATATGCCCAACACCTTGAGATTCTGCCAGTGCGTATGGCCCAATTCTCAATGATTATATATGTTTTACTTTGAAGAACATCCCATAATTACTTTTTCTGGCGACTCACTTAAGTGAAATCATAAGCAAATACCTCCCACCACCCCCCAATCATGCAACTTCTGATAAATCAGGCGGACGTGCCTTCCGCACTCCAGGCACCAGGAGGAGGGCCAGGACACCACAAGCACCGACGGGTCACATGGAGATGTGCAGTATTTATGTGGATTTTAAAAGTAAACATTTTAGAATGCTCTAATTGTGCTAAAAAGCTTGTGGTGCAATTAAGTCCTCACAAGCTCCCGCGACGTTGGGAGATGCTGGTCACCTGTGGGACAAAACGGCCCCCAAAATTCAACTAGGATTCCACCTCCAGACCTGGGCTGGGGCCTGAGTGGCAAAAAGCCATCTCTCAAATAACGAGGGTGCTAGGAATCTGCTATCGGGGAGGGTTATTTGATGGATAAGTGGTGAAAAGATAGTATTTGCACTTCCTGTTTATTCTGCTAAGAATAGAGATACTCTGAGGATCTCTGCTGGTCTTGTCCGCATTCTCTGGTTTGGGCCAGCTTTCCAAAACGTTGCTGCGTCCTTAGGGAGGGCCAGAGGAGCACGCAGGGAATGGAGACAGAGGTTCCTCAGCGCTGGCAGAGTGTGCCCTCCACATCTGAGTCCAGAGTCTCCCACTGTGACTACCTGATTCTGTAGCCCTTGGATGGGCAAAGCACTGTAGTGAAAGGCCAGCTGCCACGTGCACACAGGGAGATGCCATAGCTTCCAGCAGGAGTCCAGCCCTGGACAGAGGGCTGCACAAGTCTAGTAAGTGCCGGAAGAGAGAAGCCTGGGCATGAGAAGGCCACAGGCATGGTTCACAGCCAGGGCGGAAATGCCATCCAACATCCTAAGGAAGATGTCCCGGGCTCAGTCCCAGGGGGACAAAATCTGAGTCTGTCATCTGAGCTCCCAAATGCACCCCATAACTGGGTCCCTAACCCTGAGCATTCCGTGGACCTCCGCAATCCGAGGATTCTGGGAAACTGCTTCTCAGAATAACGCTCTTAAAAGCAATAAGTAAAATACATGTATTTACAAAGGAAATAAGTTATTTTGAAGACTATCGAAATTCCACAGCAAATACATGAGACAACATTCTCTGTGTTTTCTTACTAATGTATCAAAGAACAACCGGCACCACTCTTTCAAATGGTCACTGCAAATGATATTCAGACATCCGCCGCAACGAACGTGCGGTCTCCACTGGCAGCAAAGTGGCAGGTCCTGCTAAGCCTGCTGGCGGTGCCAATCACATGCCCAGGAAGTCTGTCAACGGACCCAAAACACAAGCCCCTCAGGAGCCGACTGGAGGGTCCTGAACAATGTCTTGAGTTTTGATGCCAAAGAAATTAATTAAAAAGTACAAGTATTCACACCTACTGAAAATGGCTGAATCTTGGAAATAAAGCCTAAAGACGAGCCCAAATGACATCACCCAGGGTTGAAGCTCAGACCCAGGCAAGTCTGGTTTAAATCTCCTATTTTCCAGGGCGCCTGGGTGGCTCAGTGGGCTAAAGCCTCTGCCTTCGGCTCAGGTCACGATCTCAGGGTCCTGGGATAGAGGCCCGCATCGGGCTCTCTGCTCACTGGGAGCCTGCTTCCTCCTCTCTCTGCCTGCTTATGATCTCTCTGTCAAATAAATAAATAAAATCTTTAAATAAATAAATAAAATCTTTAAATAAATAAATAAATAAGTCTATTTTTCAAACAGAGATACTGAGATACAGTTTATTTACTGAAACATAATTTACAAGCCCTAACATGTACCCACTTAAAGGTATAATTCAGTGGTCATGAGTAAATTTACAAAGCCCTGCAGTCAACACCACTGCCGAATTCCAGACTATTTCCATTGCCCAGTAAAGAAACCCTACCCTCCCAATACCCCTCCCCCAGCACCATGAATCTGTTTGTCTCTGTGGGTTTTCCCATCCTGGACTTCTCACACAGAGTTGATTCTCATTATTTGTGGTAGTGATGTTCTACGAAGTCTCCTGACCCTGAACCACAGCTCCTGGGAAAATACAGGGTTAGGTTCCTGTGAGCCTCTTAGTCATGCTTTTACCCACTGAGCCGTACAACCCCTGTGCTATATGTGTTACTATTTAAAGACACGTATCTAGTATATATTACCGATTCATAATGTTGAACTCACAGCCAAGAGCATTTTCTACATAAAGAACACCCTATCCCTCTTGCGCTGAGAGAAGCTCAACAACACTCTTGCACTACATTCGGGGTCATTTCAACAGCGACATCATAAGAAAAGCACAGGAGGATCCTGGGAAGAGGGCAGAGCAGGGAGCACCAGGAATCTCTCCCCACCTGGGCAATGACTGCTCGGGCAGACTGTCTGATGGGACTATCCGGGGACCGTGGGGTCTGCCAAAGGCTCGCACCTGTCTGAGGGGAGGCCGTCAGTTTGGGTCTCTCCTAGCTCTCAGCACGGTCAAAGCCACCAGCCATGCAGCAGGCGGCCATGCCCGTGTTTCTGGAGCAGCCTGGAGACGCCAGGTGGGCAAGAAGGACCTGTCCTCCCAACAGGAGGAGCCCACGCTCTGATCACTGGTGGCCGCTCCGATGACCCAGGAGCAGACACCGGGGCCCGTGGCCATTGCTGTCGCCCTCCAGCTCAGCTCAGCGACTCCAAGGGCACTGAAGGGGCGAGGGCCTCCTCAGCCCCCTTTCGGGAGCCACACATTAGGACATTCAAAAACAGCTGCATGCGTGGGAAATTAGGAAGGGACTGAGCATGCACGAGGAACGGCTCGGAAAAGACCTGAGAAGACAGCGGTTTACACCTCAGGCTGGTCCTCGGCACGGAGACAGCCCGCGACAGTCACAAAAACGACAACGAAACACAAACACCGGGGAAGGGGGAGAGTCTGATTTCCAGAGTTATCACATCATGAGATCCAAACGTCCGGTGGTCAGCCCAAAAATCACAGACACACGAGGAGATGGGAGTCTGGCTCACTGAATGGAAAAAGAATTCAACAGACTCGGTCCCTGAAAAAGACGTGGGGTCAGACCCACTAGACAGACTTTGGAGCAACTGTGTTAAAGATGCTGAAAGAGCAAGAGGAAGATGTAGATAAAATCATGAAAAATAAAGAAGTAGAAAACCAGAAAAGAAACCCAAAAGAAGTCCTGGGTATTACTAGCAACTATTGAATTGTTGAACACTACATCAAAAACTAACGAACTATATGCTAGTTACCTGAACATAGGTTCTGGGGCTGGAAGTACAGTGACCGAGATGAAACCCTCACTAGAGCGATTCAAAACAGACTTGAGCAGACAGAAGAAATGTCGGTGAACTTGAAGATGGGACACTGGAAACAATTAACACTGGGGAATATAAAGTCCATGAAGAAAACAAACAGACCCTAAGGGACTCATGGGACACCATCAAGAGGACCAGCAGACAAAGTGTGGGAGTCTAAAGAAGAGAAAGGGGTAGAGAGAATATCTGAAGAGATAATGGCTGAAAACCTTCCTAACGATAAGAAAGACATGAATATAAAATTCAAGACACTCAGCAAATTCCAAGTCAGATCAAGTCAGAGAGACCCACCTGGAGAGAGACGCGTTGTACCCAGACTTTCAAAGGACAAGTAGAGAACCATGAAAGCAGCAAGAGACAAGAGACTCATCACATCCAAGTGGTCCTCAGTAAGATCATATGCAGATTTTTCATCAGAAACTTTGGATTTCAGAGAAGGTGCACCGATACGGTCAAAGCTGTAAGAAGGAAAATCTGCCAACCAAGAATCCTGTATCAAGCAAAACTGTGCTACAAAGTGACAGAGAAACCAAGACGCTGACAAACAAGAGCGGTGGCCTTCGGTGACCACCGGGCCTTTCCTGCAAGAGCTGCTCCCGGGACTCCAACAGGCGCAAGGGAAGGACGGGGGCGGAACTAGGTCTCAGAGAAGGCTGACAGGTGGCCAGTTATAAGAGCTAAAAATGTAAATATAAGATCTAAAACTATTAAGCCCTTGGAAGAAAACAGGACAAAGGCCTCAGGACATTGGATTTGGCAGTGATTTCTTGGATTTGACACCAAAGGCAGAGTTACCCAAAGAAAAAATGGACAAATTTGACTTTGTACAAAATTACAAATGTTGTATATCAAAAGACATAATCCACAGAGGAAAAAGGCAACCCACAGAATGACAGAAATTACTTCACCCAGAATATGAAAAACTCCTGAAGCTCACCGACCAGAGAATCTGGTGCATAAATGGGTGAAGGATCTGAACAGCTTTTTCTCCAAAGAAGATGCACAAGTGGCCATTAGGCACTAAAAATATACTCGACATCACTAAATATCAGGGACTCAGAGATCAAAAGTAGGAGATCCCACATCATACCCACTGTGACGGCTACTCTTGAAAAGAGGGGAGCCTGGGTGGCTCAGTCAGCTAGGTGTCTGACTCTTGATCTCAGCTCAGGTCTTGATCTTGGGGTTGTGAGTTCAAGCCCCACATTGGGGGGAGAAAAAGAAAGAAAAGAGATAGAATTCAGAAAACCACAGGTTGTGGGTGAGGGTGTCCTTGTGCTCTGTTGGTGGGAGTGGCCTTCATGGAAGACTGCCGTCCCTCAGGAAACCAGAACTAGAACTGCCGTGGGAGCAGCAACATATACAGCGCAGCGTACACCCTCAGGGGCTGGAGGGACGGTCGCACAGAGATGTGGGTCTCACGTTCACAGCAGCTAAAATGGGGAAGATCTTGCCCCATGTTTACTGATGGATGAATGATGAACAAGACATGCTCCGTCCACACGAAAGAACAGTGCCCAACCCTACAAAGGAAGGGAATTGTGCAGTCTGCTACAACACGGATGAACCTGGAGGACACTGTGTTCAGTGAAACGAGCTTTTACGAGGTTCTTGGAGGGGTCATGACCATACAGACACAAAGTAGGGTGGTAGGTGCCAGGGGCTGGGGGAGGGACGCCTGAGGAGTTTGTTAAAAGACAGACTGACTCAGTCTTACAAGGTGAAGTCGTCACGGAGACGGAGGGCAGGGATGGTTGTCCCTCACTGGGAATGTATTAATGTCTCTGAACTGCAGGACGGCAAATTTTATGTCATCTGTATTTCACCACGATTAAAAAAAAGAATACGCAGAGAAAAGGGACAAACAGGATACTGCAGAGACAGTGAGAAGGACACGCTTTCCAGCCTGAGGACAGAAGCAGGATGGGGGGTGGCGCCCTTTCCGGTCTCTGCTGCCTCTCAGCCTCCGCTGACTCTTCCCCGCCCTGCACGTCTGCGATGGCCACCCGAGCGCTCTGAGTGTCGATTCTAGGCAACAAACAGCTTTGAGCAACTTCACCAGGACGGACAGACTGAACGGAGCCCTGCGACAGCGGCCTGGCCACCCGAGAGCTCTTGCCTCCCATTCTCTGTGCAAGGTGCCTGCATGTGGTGTCCGTGAGCCCCCAGCTCCTCCATCCCGTCCACGGCACCGTCAGTCTGTGCCCTTGCCGGTCTGCGGCCATCGCGGGCAGCACGGCCCTGAGCAGCCCTGCATGAGCTCCGGCGGGGGAGGGGGAGTCCCACATCCTGGGGGTTTGGTGAAGGGACGCCGGTCAGAAGGTGGACGGTGACATCTACGTAGGGTTAGGGGAAGAGATTAGTAAGTGGCAGAGTATTGTTGCCAAACCAAACTTGCGTTCACTTCAACGTCTGTTAGAAGACTGATGACTCTTCACTTTGGACAGGCATGGAGTTTTCTCTTACAGGACACGTCGAGGTTCCTACAGTTAGTAGGTGAAGGACAGAGTGGGTGTGGCCACAGTCAAGCCATGAAAACAGCATTATGTGACTGACAGGTGCGAACCTCTGCTGTAGGAAAAGGACAGGAGACGAGGTTGTCACCTCCCAGTAGCCTTAGCAACACCCCGGCGGTGGACGGACGCTCACACGGTCCTCAGGTCTGTCCTGAACACGTGGGCCATGACGATGGCCCCTGCTTCCTCCCGTCCACAGAAAGCCAACGGTCCCCACCTCTCCCACCTGGACAAGCGTTTACGGTGACCGCCCACTGAAGATGGTGAGAACAGAGCCCCAGTTTCCCCACGGACGGGATCACGAGACTGGGCTTTGTGACTCTTCGGGGCACTTTCCTACTGAAGTCTGACAACTACCCGAGGTGGGCATTGCTATCTTATTTTACAGCCAGAACACTAAGGACCAGTTGGTCACAGAGCTGGTGACAAGGGTCTGCACAGGTCCCCCAAGCTCCTGGCCATCACCTGACAGAGAAAGGCAGGGTTGCAGGGAATGTGCTCACACTGGAATCCCAGGGGGGTCAGAAACCCTAACTCAGCCAAACCTTGGGCTGCTTCTCCGAGGACAGCGGAGAAGGAACAGTAAACTCCTAAGACAGGGCGTCTGAGCTTCTCATGGGAAGTGAGCTCATTCCCAGCTGTGAACACACAGACCCTGGGGCTTTCCTGCGTCCCCTCAGCTTCGCTGAATCAGCAGCATGGCACGCCGAGTGCCAGCAGCAGTCCAGGCGGAAGCGTGCCCTCAGCAGGACGCCTGCCCCCAGGTCCGCTGGCACGAGTGCAGCGCGTGACGAGGCCCGTGCACAGGACCGTGCCTGCACGCTGTTCCACGGCTGCCCCGGGGGCACACGCACCAGGACCGGGGACAGCTGGGGCAAGCCAGGGGACGTGAGGTCTGGTGCCCAGGGAACAACTGACCACCACACAGGGAAGCCGAGGGGGCATGAGGTAATTAGGCCGGGCAGCTTGAGACGGGCCGCTGTGGGAGGGTGGTGTGAGCGGGGCCGTGGGGAAGGGACGGGAGCAGGAGGACACCAGAGGCTGTGGCCCAGCAGGGGACCACGCACAGGCGGCAAGTGTCCCGAGGCCCGGCTGCGCTGGGGGACGGAGCGGACGTCACCACGAGGAAGTGACTGCTGTGCAGGCTTCTCGGAGCCCTCGGCAGGACACCCAGCTCAGCAAGGCTGCAGACGCGAAGCTGTCTGATCCTGTGCCAGAGGGCCCGTGGGGAAGGCAGGTCAGCGGATCTCCCGCAGTTCCCTCTCTGCGTGCTCCCTTCCAGCCCCACAAACAAACGACACCAGCGAATCCTCACAGCCGGGACTGCCAGCCCGCAGGCTCCGGCACCTGCGTGTGCTGCCCGCTCGACGACGCGTACGCTCAGATGGCCCTCTTGCGCAGCGCGGGGCCCGCGGCACCCTGCCCGCCTTCAGCTCCTGGCCCCACACCCCAGCCCCGGTCCTGGCTTCCTCCTGCCCCGAGCACTGTGGCCAAACTTCCAGGGTGTGCTCCCGTCCCCCCCGCAAGCTGCAGCGGTCACTCTGCAAGTGTCCCCGAGGCCGCGCTCTCCCGTGCAGGTGGCCAGCGGGCTCGCTGTGAGCACAGGAGGCCCAGTCCTGACCAAGTCGACCAGGAAATGCCGTTTTCCAAATAGCAGTCCTTACCTGCAGGTGGCCTTCTCTTCCGTCTTTCATTTTGAAATGTGAAGATTCTCCCCAGTTTAGAGATGAAAAAACAAAAACCTAAAACGCAGCTCTGGAGAAGCGAGCAGCAGGACCCGCTTTGACTCTAGCAGGGCTCCCTTCCTTTCAACCGTTAACCTACGTTAGCAGCTTATTTTCCTATAAAATGATACTGTTACAGCACAGCTACGCCCTGAGAGTGAAAAGTTAACGGAGGTTATAATTTAAAGCCAGCATCATTTTCCAGGCCTACAAAGACGGTGGAAAACACACCCTGGCAACCACAAGCTTCATTCTTGGGCCACTGGCTAATTCTGTCTGTCAGTGAACTCCCTTGCTCCCAGTTGAAACAGGAAAGCATCAACACTGTCTTTTCCTCCGTATTTAAAAATCAGAAGTCGACACTACTGAAGATGAAAAATGCATCTTAAATTTTTTAAGCCTTTCTGATAAATTAATGTTGCCCAAACAAACATTACTTTCTTTCATGTGCCCCCGGGCCAGGAACGAGATCCACGCGGCCCCACAGCCCCGAGGACAAGCGGCGGCCCCTCAGCCTGTACCTCGTTTCTGGATGAAGACCCGGAGGAGGGGGTTGGCGCTCGAGACCGCCTTGCAGAAGTTGTCGTCGTTGTTGATGGGCAGCAGGTCCCCGTGCACGTCCGCGTAGCCAATGGTCACGTCCGTGTTGGAGATGTGGTGTGTGTGCACGACCAGCTTGTAGAAGTCTTCGAACTTCCCTGGCTTGTGACGGTCCAGGGAGAACCTTCGGAACTCAGCCCCAAACTACAACGCAAGAGACAGGGAGTAAATGAGGGGCAGGGGAAGGTACCTGAATGACAAGTGTGTGACCGTGCCCCTGTTCTCATGGAGCTTCTGCAAAGACAAGAGTGTGGGGTCAGTTCCGCCAACACGAAGGGCAGGACGGGTGCTGGAGCTCGGGCTAGAGATGAGGAGCGATGTCACAGTCACTCACGAGAGTGGTGGGTAACAGGGAGCAGCAGCCCCGCTGAGGCCCTCCGCTCGGGGTGGCTGCGCAGACCCGGTGAGAGCCCGGACAACCCTGACGCAGGGTCAGACGCTCACATGCAGGAGGGAAGCAAGGGCCCCCTGAACCCTCTGCATTGTTCCTAAAGGCAATGGGTAGTCCTGTAACAATTTTAAGCTGGGAGCTGATTTGATAGGATTTGCATTTTTAAAGGACCAGATGGCTATACTTCAACAGGATCAGAAGCAGACGCAAAAGTGAAGGAAGGAAAGAAGGTGGTGAAAAGGAGGCTTCAGAAATCTTGGGAGGTGGGGTCCAGGAACTGGCCAAAAAGACAGAGAGGTCTTTCCCCGAAAAGCTGGTATCCACTCTGTCTGCCGCAGGAAATTGCCCGGGGCCAGTCTTTCCCGACAGCCCCTGACTTTGGCTCAGGCGCACACGCAGTTCTCTGGGGGAGAGGACCCTAGGTCACCTCCCATGGGCTGAGCCGTCCTGGGATCTGAGGACACTGCCGGCCTGGCCTGCGGTTTTCTGGATTAGGACGTGCTGTTTGTTCCTCACTTGGCAATAGAGACCTTTATTCATCAGGCAGGACTGATTCAGTGCTCGTCAATACAGCTGAAAACTAATTATCATGCTTCCAAAATACACAAAAATGAAACAACTAATGTTGATACGGAATGCGTCATTATATCATTGATCATTATGCCAAGTAGTCGAGGGCAGATCACCTCAAACCACATGGGTTTGTGTGGTCCGCGACCCGGGCAGGCGCCAGGATCACCTGGAGACCCGGCAGGTCAGGTCTAGGCTGACCCGATGCCAGCCCAAGAACTCACATTTTTAACAAGTTCTAGGAGAAGCCGATGCTGTTGGGCTGGGACGGCCCACAGAAAACCCATGATTTTATGGGAGTCTGTCTCCAAACTTCCCCGTCCACGGATCTCTGAGAACCAGAGTCCTTATTCTATTCCCCCTTTTAAAAAGCAAAAGAAGGGGCGCCTGGGGGGCTCAGTCGTTAAGCGTCTGCCTTTGGCTCAGGTCATGATCCCGGGGTCCCTGGATCAAGTCCCAAGTCGGGCTCCCTCTCTCACTCCCCCTGCTTGTGTTTCCTCTCTCGCTGTGTCTCTCTGTCAAATAAATAAATAAAATCTTTTATAAATAAATAAATAAATAAATAAATAAATAAATAAATAAATAAATAAATAAATAAATAAATGCAGGCAAAAGAAAACAGACTCCCCACCCACCCTGCATTGCCCCAGGAATAAAATACTTCAAGGCACACAACAGTGGGACATTCCAAAATATCAGTTGGGGAAAAGCCACCTCCGATGAGGACGCCCAACTCCTAAGGCCTGCCTCCCACTCACGGGGTCAGGGAAGGGGTGCCGAGGTGCAGCTCTCCCCCAGCACAGGAAACCTAACCAATCCCTCCCTGCGTTATTTAACGATCAGCGCGATTTTCTTCCCAACCTTTCCCCCCAAGCACGCTGCATCAGCTGGCCCAGGGCGGGCAGCACGGACCTCTCGCACAGAGGGCTACACCCCGCGGCCACGAGACCTGTCAAGACCTCAAGACGCGCCAGTCCAAGCCTGCAATGGGTACTTCAGGGGATTTTTTCAGATTGGGCTATGTCATCACCTCAGGCATGTTTATTTGAACAACAGCCCGCCCCCTGCCATCTCATCCCTAAAACGAGGTAACTTCCCGCGCACTTTGAATCTGTGCACACTCTCTTCCCATTAAATACATAAAGAGGTTGGATCGTGCCTAAGGAAGCCGGCGAGCGTCTCTGACTTTCACGGTTCCTCCCCCAAACCAGACGGCTCGCACTTGCTCTCAGGGACGCCGGCTGCCCTGCTCCTCGCGCCCCTGCTGGACTCGGGCCCCGACCCAGCGTGAGCACTGACAACCAGCACAGCAGAGCAGCCCATTTTGCGATGTTTCTGCCATAACTGCGTTTGGTCTAAGACACATCTAAGGTGCTCCTCACTTCTAGTAGTTTGCTTCAAAATGTCCCAACGTGTTGATGTAAAGGCACCTCCAGACTTCTTCCCGTGGGAAGCTGGCCTGAGCCGTGTGATAGTGAGGTTGACTCTGCCAGCTCACAGAATGGTGATCACACTTCGTAATTTGAACGAGCCTCCAAGTTCGGCAAAAAGAGGTATGAAATGGGATATTAGCATTTTTCCTACCTTTTTATTGTGGCAAAGTACACATACCAAAACTGACCATCGGGGCCAGGTCCCCACCATCCATGTGCCTTTGTATCCTGTGACCCAGGTCTGTCCCCTCAAACATGACGCTCCAGCCCCACCACCCACCCCAGGGCTCCAGGACTGCAGCTCCTCCCCGAGCTTCATACACGTGGGATCACAAGCTTTGTCTTTGTGTGACTGGCGTGGTCTCTCCCATTCTGTGGACCTTGCTCCTTCTAAGGGGAAATGGTCAGGGCACAAGGAAGAAAAAGTGGACTGTTGGAGGCCTCTGTCTAGCTTGCCTGCTAACCTACAGCAGGTGCCATAATGAAGGGTTTCTTAAGACTTCCCTTAGCAGGGCACCTGGGGGCTCAGTTGGTGAAGCGACTGCCTTCGGCTCAGGTCATGGTCCCGGAGACCCGGGATCGAGTCCCACATCGGGCTCCCTGCTCGGCGGGAAGCCTGCCTCTCCCTCTCTCACTCCCCCTGCTTGTGTTCCCTCTCTGGCTGTGTTTCTCTCTGTCAAATAAATAAATAAATAAAAACGTTAAAGAAACAAAAAACATCACTTCCCTTAGTAAGTACTGAACTTTGAAGTCCTGACCAGTTTGGAGTAAGGATAGGCAGCCACGTTCATGGGATTCTGCCGGAATCTGGGACAGCAGGTCTGACCATCAGCAGTCACTACGTCGTTGTGAGCCTTGCCATGAGACCAAACTCCCACGGTGGACGTTCTCGGCATTTCAAGGTAGTTTCCAGTAATCTCTCAGGCATTTTCATAGGGACCCTATATACTAATGTGGTGCTCTTCAAATGTCACATACCCCTACAGAAGTTTGAAAACTACCATTATCAAAAGGATAATACATTGTAAAGTTGGCATCTAACTTTCTCTTTTTTTTGATACTTTATTTATTTGAGAGAGAGAGAGACAGAGATAGCAAGAGAGAGCATAAGTGGGGAGGAGAGGGAGAAGCAGGCTGCCGGCTGAGCAGGGAGCCCGAGGTGGGACTCGATACCAGGACCCTGAGATCATGACCTGGGCCAAAGGCAGATGTTTAATGACTGAGCCACCCAGTTGCTGCTAACTTTTTCATATTAAAAATAAATAGTGGCAAAGGATATAATTTCTAGCATACTATAAATATTTATTTTAAAAATAAATATTTTATCAGATGATCTTTCAAATATAGTCAATGAAATCTATTTTTTTTAAAGATTTTATTTATTTGACAGAGAGAAACAGCCAGAGAGGGAACATAAGCAGGGGGAGTGAGAGAGGGAGAAGCAGGCTTCCCGCCCCAGCAGGCAGCCCGCATCTTGATGTTACCATCATGCATTTAAAAATAGAATACACAAACTATTTTGTAATGATCAGAAGTTCTACAGAGCTCCTTTTTCTGTTTGCTCTGTTGGTGCTATTACACTCCCCCAACATTTTATCATAATAATTTATGCTTTAACCCTGTCACTCTTCTGTGCAAGAGAAACAGATTCATTGAATTAAACATTCTTCTGCACATAGTCATAAGGGTCTACTTGTGGAGAGTGTTTCTACATTGTTGTCAGTGCTACAGAGTTATAACTTTGCAAGATGGAAAGAGTCCTGGGTGGTAGGCACAGTGTGAATGCAGCTAACACTGCTAACGGGCTAAACACGGCTGCGGAGGAATACTTAATGCATGTGTATCTCACAAGAATTATAAAGTAGCATAAAATAGATTCTTTAGTAAAAGGTTCTAGCCCGAGTCATTACAATTATTAAATCACAATGAGAACAGTTAGAAAATATCATAAATAATTATTAAACATCCAAACTACAGACTTTAAAAATCTTTCACTGAATGAAAATTGTTTAATGTCCAAGAGCAAGTGTGGTATCGGTTCTTTTCCTACTTCTTGCCGTGAACGTCCGCACTGAGGAGGCTTCTCTCTGCAGAAGATGGGACTGAGGCTCCAGAGGCATCCCCACTCTCCAACTCTCAGACCCCCATTCTCTATCAGACCCCTGCTTTCTGACTCTCAGAACCCCGCTCTCCGACTCTCAGAACCCTGCTCTCTGACTCTCAGAGCCCCGCT
>PITA01020146.1:0-35651 GCA_004023965.1 Spilogale gracilis
AGCACATATAAGAAGCTTCTAGAAAGTGTGTTAACACACAGCAACTCTGTGCCCATCCTAGAGATTCTGATGCAGGACATCTGGGTGGGGCCCATGAGTTGGCATTTAGAAAGTTGCCAGGTGATGCTGATTCTGCTACTCTGGGAACACACTTTGAGTCACAAGACTGTTGGCCATTACATTCAAGCCAAGTCTTTTGTCAACCTCACTTGAGTCAGAACTCTTATTGAGTGAACATTAGCATTAACTGGTTACTTAGCTTATATTTGCAGTTGCTTTCCATCTGCCAGACAATGTGCTTAGCACTTTATATCTATTTTCCTTCTTAATCTTCAGAATGCCACTGCAAAATAGATAGTTATCTCTCTGATGTATAGATAAGTAAACTGAGTCTCAGGTTAGTAATGTGCTACTTCTAAAGAGCTAGTGAAAAGCGCAGTGACTACTTAAGCTCATGTAATCCATACATAACCCCTAACCACTACCAAGGAAACAGAATCCATGCTTCCTGTCCTAGAGACTATGCTAACCAGTAAAATCTGTTGTCTCCTTTTCTGGTTTACTTTGGCTATTGTATTTGTGAAGGAAGATAGTTCTGAATTCTGTAACGTACTTCATTTGAATAGTTTGCCAACAAGGGAAAGGAAAGGAGTCACAAAAGAGCGTGTGATCTAATGCCCAAGAACACTTGGTGGCTGTGGGACTGTGGACAAGTTACTTAAACCTCTGAATAACAGGTTCCTCATCAGAAAAAGAAGGACAACGATCATTGTTTTTCCAGATTATTTAAAGATTAGAGAAAATGTGTATAAAGTGAACAGCACAGAGTATTAGTTAATACAGGTTTGTTTGAAAAAAAGGAAAAAGGAAAAAGCAAACCAAATCTCCCTCTTGCCTTTTTTACAGTGTAGTTGGGAAACCTAAGAGAGGTGGCTATATATTTTCTAAGTCATACAGGAAATATCCCTTCTTTATCACAAAATGGGTTATTATATGATCTTATAGAAAAAAAAAATTATGTCCTTTGCTGAAAAATGACTTTATGCCTAATGTGATAGCAATCCCCAAAAATAAGGCATCAGAAAGATAACTTCAGATGAATGGGTCACTGACCTTCAAGTGACTGCCAATTGCAAACCATACTGAAGAGCAAACAAGACAAAGACACTACAGGTTGTGTTGGGATGATTCTAACTATATCGGCAAGAACTGGAGACTATAAATGGATGAAGCAAAACAAACACAATTCAAGTCAGAATTTGAAGAAAATGGAAAACTAAGTGTTTCACTTGTTTTTATGTTCCTGTTTTTTTCATATACCCAGAACACACACACACACCCCACATCTCATTTTTTGAGTCCAATATGGTCACTTCTTTAGAATGCTTTAATGGCTAAGGAAGCTTATGGAATTGTACATTTAAGAACCCTTGAATAGTGTTCACTTTTTAAAGGCATGCATATATGTATATAATAGTTCATTGTTTATTACCGAGTTTTTAACTTTTTTCTGCCTAATCTTAATTATTTCCCATTTTAATCCTTATTCTTCAAATTACGGTGATGAATATTACTCACAGAATCATATATTCTGTAAGAGAGGTTTATAAATTTCTAAATACAGAAACCACTCAGCCCTTGACATATCTAAAAGAATATATAGCTCTCTTCATGTGTGCTGCCAATCCTTATAGAAATTAGCCATGGAGTGTGCAGATTTTCTATTTGTGACTCTCCTTGGAAGCTCAACAAAGGAATTTTTTAATAATGTTGATAGGAGAAAACAGAGAGGGTCCTAGAGGTGAGTTTCCAAACTGATTCATGCTTTACAGAAGCAAGCTTTTGCAAACCCTCTGCAGAAAGATGACTTAACTTTAGCAAACCTACCTGGACTTTAATTGATTTCACTCCCAGCCCAATGCATCAAAAGCCAGTAGAGCTATAGCCAGGCATTCCCTTACACTGTAGGAACCGGAGAGTCATTTAAGAGTGGTCCGTGCAGGGGCGCCTGGGTGGCTCAGTTGGTTAAGCAACTGCTTTCGGCTCAGGTCATGATCCCAGAGACCCGGAATCGAGGCCCCTGTCGGGCTCCCCTGCTCGGCGGGAAGCCTGCTTCTCCCTCTCTCATTCCCCCTGCTTGTGTTCCCTCTCTAGCTGCGTTTCTCTCTGTCAATAAGTAAATAAAAATCTTAAAAAAAAAAAAAGTGGCCTGTGCAACCTCATGATCAAACAGTGACTTTGAATCTTTGCCTTATTACCAGGACAACCTCTTAAGAAGCATCACAAAGGAAGACTTTGCAAAGAAACTATATAGGGCTTAAGTGCCGTTGCATTTCTGGATTCTTTCTTAGTCTTAATATTGTGCTTCCAAAAGCCATCTAATTTCTATACATTTTTCTCTGACTCCTTATGTGCAGGATATACTAGTAAAAGCCAGTACAGGAATCTACTGACAGATATACAGTACCATTACTCTTTCAGGTGAAGACACTCCTTTAAAAGACAGAAATGTAGATGAATTTTCCTAAGTCCTCCAGAATTAAGCATTTGAGGGTTAAGAAAAACCTTATCTGGGGCAGGGGGGCCTCCTGGGTGGCTCATTTGGTTGTGTCTGACTTTGGTTCAGCTCATGATCTGGAGTCCTGGGATAGAGCCCCACGTGGGGTTCCCTGCTCAGTGGGGAGTCTGCTTGTCCCTCTCCTTCTGCCCCTCCCTCTGCTCATGTGCTTCCTCTCAAAAAAACAAAATAAGTAAAATCTTTAAAAAAGAGGAAAAAAGGGAAACCTTATTTTTATCATGGTGCTCCAATGCTTTTTTGGTAAAGGCTGTCAACAATGACATTTTATGACTGGTGACTCTGCATTTTCAGTACCTTAGCACTAAAACAGCACTCTAAGAGTTATGTTGCCAGGGAAACAGTGTACCCCAATGTACACTACTAGTATTATTCACCTCCAAGCACTTTATCAACCTCTCCTCAGTCCATAACATGCAGGTGACAACCTGTATTTGTCTCTGGAGGCATGTCTAATGGTCACGACCCTCAAACTGCCTAGTGCTTTTCTTTGACTCACACCTGAAAGCCAGAAGAGAAAAGTGATCACAATTTTCTATATTCTGGACTGCATACTCTGGTTGTTTTTGTTAAATTGATATTGGCTGTTTATCATAATTGATTACTCAGAGATTGGTGGGGTATTTTACCGCAGTATGCAATGAGATTTAATATAACCTAGAACCACAATTACATTAGGCCTTGAAGAAAGGGCCCTCATTTCATGCAATGTAGCAGCAAGTGATAATCCTATAAAGATAGTCTTTGGGCTGTTACAGCTTTTTTTTTTTTAATTTAATTTGTTTGTTATTCTTATGCAGTGTGATTTCTTTGAATCTCATTATCAAATACAAAATAAGGGCTCTATTCTTAGTATCTCTGTCTCTGTCTCTTCCCTGTCTGCCTCTACTCTATCTTTATTTCTATTTAAAAATATTCCTATTTTAAATAGAAATTCTCAAAAAATAGTATAATGAATCCCATGTTAATTATCCAGCATCAACAGTGATCACACAGCTTCAATAATTATCTATATATAATAATTTTTTCTCCTCCACTTCTTATCCCTTCTCCAATAGATGACTTTAAAGTATATCCTACATATCATATCATTTAATCCACAAATTCTTATGTATATCTTCCAAGGAGATAATGACTAATCACGATGGCAGCAAAACTTAACTATGTTATTTATACCTTGTAGGAGTATGATTATAAGAAATTAAAAACATGACTCTTCGACAAAGTATCCACTTAATTAACGTCTTAATAATTAAACCAGCATGACTGTGAGACTGGTTCAAAGAGAATTAGGGCAGAAAACTTGTAGCAATGATGGAATATCTTTGGTTTTACATGGATTAGATTGGCATAATAGAGGTTTAAGTGGTAGAACTGGTAATATTTGTTTCTTGAGCGCTGGTCTGCTATACTATATTTTCCAACTGGTCTGCTATACAGATATTTTCCAACTGCAAAAAGTCATTGAGCTGAGTTCCTATGATATTTGCATTTCTCTGCATATATCTTTTACCCAGTTACAATACATATGAGAGAGGAAAACTAGTCAATATAAGCAGAATCTGAAATAGCAGAGATAGAAATTAAAGATAAGGAACTTAAAACAACAGATATTTTAAGTATGTTCTACACTTTAGAGAAAAATATGAACATGACAAATGAAATATAAGATACTGAAAAAACCACATGTAACTCTTAGGGATCTAAAATATAATGTCTGAAATGAAACATGTACCAAATGGGAGTAAATACATATTAGACTTTGTAGAAGAAAGGATAAGTGAACTTTAAGACATAGTAAAAGCTACAGTAAAACAAAAAGACTGAAAAAAGTAGAGATGAAGTGATCTGAGGAATTTGAACAAGTGATTTAATGCAATTACTTAGAACACTTGAAGGAGAGTAAGGAGTGGATAGAAAAATATTTAAGGAAGTAATAGGTGAAATTATTCTAAATCTAGGGGATGGCTGTAGTCCTCAGATAATGTTATCTGGTTCATATAATCCTGGTTGACAATACCATGAGAACAAAGTAGGAGAAAAAGCTAGAGGTCTAATTGTTTATTTTATATGCAGCTTTTCATCCCTCTATTTTCTAAATGTTAGCTTTATACTCAATTGTGTCTAGTGTTCTTGGTGCAGAGGATTGTTTTTTGGTTTTTTTTTTTAAGATTTTATTTAGATAGAGAGCAATCACAAGTAGGCAGAGAGGCAGGCTGAGAAAGAGAAGGAAGCAGGCTCCCTGCTGAGCAGAGTGCCCAACGCGGGCCTCGATCCCAGGACCCTGGGATCATGACCTGAGCCCGAGGCAGAGGCTTTAACCCACTGAGCCACCCAGACGTCCACAGAGAATTCTGTTTTACCTTTTTTTTTTATTTTTAAGTTTTGTTTTTATTTTTTAATCAGCATTAAATATGAAATTTTATTCTACCAAGGATTACTGAAGGTTGAATAAGCTCATGTTATCTCTGTTGCCATTTGTTAGGAAAAGGATGACTTAAAGTGGTTAACTTTGTGTGTCTCCAAAGTTTGTTTTTTCAAATTTTTATTTAAATTCTAGTTAGTTAACATATAATGTGTGTGTGGTTTTTTTTTTTTTAAGATTTTATTTATTTATTTGACAGAGAGATGACAAGTAGGCAGAGAGGCAGGCAGAGAGAGAGGAGGAAGCAGGCTCCCTGCTGAACAGAGAGCCTGATGTGGGCCTGGATCCCAGGATCCTGAGATCATGACCTGAGCCGAGAGCAGAGGCTTTAACCCACTGACCCACCCAGGCGCCCAACATATAATGTGTTTTACCTTTTTTTAATCAATAAAGTCCTAGTCGTTAGCTAGAGTTGAGAATGGCAAGCATCTGGCTATGCTAAGTGGGCAAAGGCTACAAGGTTAGGATAATTACTTGAAAAATGGACTTTCAATGAGTACTCCAGTTTTGAGCCCTAATTTCACCTCTTTTTCCAGATAAACTTGCTGATCAAATTCCTAGTCTGTTGAGGCTCTCCAGAACAAATTCATCTCCCCTTTACCTGTTGTTGGTCTGGGATTTAGTACTCTCAGGTCAGTTAAGACAGCACCGCAGCTTTCCAGTTTCTTAATTTTTTTGTCTTTTCACCTTCACATTAACATCATCACTATAATCATTTGTGCATCTTTAAAAACAAATTACTTTCATTTTAATACCTTGAATATCATTAGTAGCTTTTCCAGGAGTTGTGTTTAGTCTTCAATCTTTAACCTAAATCTCTATCAGTTGACTCTTAACACAATTTATAGTGTCTCTTTCCATAGAGGAGTTTTTAGTTTCCATGAAACTAAGCTATTTCTTGCTTAACAACTTAGCAGCATTATTATTTTTAAAATACTTCTGATAGTTTTATTGCTTAAAAAATACATAAGGATGTCTAAATCATCTGGCATTTAGTTTGTATATGGTATGAGAAAGACTTTTCTCTTAAATTCTAAATGGATAGTCCTCCACAGACTGTATTTTATATTCTAGGTATGTTTTTATTCGTTCATGAGGTTTTGGGTTTTTTTTTTTTTTTCATTTTTTTGTCATATACAACCAAAATTTTCATCACTATTAATGTTTTATTTTCCCATGAGCATTTCTGCTGCTTATGCATTTCTGCTGGTTAGTTCTAGGGTCTAATTAAGCTTAGTTATTATGAACATCTTGCATCTACCCTGTTTTCTAATTTTTCTTATTCTACTGATAACTTTCTTTTATTAGTTTACATTCTTAGATTATCCTCATCCTATAATCCTATAACCTATATATAACCACAAAATCTGCCAATAATTATTTTTGTCTTTTTTGATATTTATATTTTTTTCTAGACATTTTGTTATCTAGAACTTTCTAAGTAATGCTAAAAATCAAAAAATCATCTTAGTCTTATCAGTGATTTTAAGTATAACATGTTTGAGCCATTTTTCTCACATTTTAGAACTTTCTCTCAATTTCTTTTAATCTATGTGTAATTATACTTTTAATACATAAATGTTTTAAGAAATGACTAGTTTTATCAAATGTTTTTTAGCATTAGTGATAGAATTTTTAGAGCTCAAAATATTGATTTTAAAATAGAGCTAACTTTCAAATGTGCATTTATTCTTAAACTCTATTTGGTTATAGTTTATTATTATTTTAATTGGTTCAAGACAGTTATCCCTCTCATTCTTCCCATCTTAACATATTTAATATGCTTACTTGGAAAAATATGTATGAAAGCGTTCCACATTTTTCTTTTCTCTGAACCAGCCTTTTATTTTTTTTTTAAGATTTTATTTTTTTGACAGCGAGAAACACAGCGAGAGAGGGAAAACAAGCAGGGGGAGTGAAAGAGGGAGAAGCAGGCTTCCCGCGGAGCAGGTAGCCCGATGTGGAACTTGATCCCGAGTCTGCGGGATCATGATCTGAGCCAAAGGCAGTCGGTTAACCAACTGAGCCACCCGGGTGCCCTGAACCAGCCTTTTAAAATATAAGAATTAGTTCTTTAAAATTTTAAACACCTGTCGCTAGACTATTGTCCAATAGTATGTTTTTGAAAATCCTTCCAATTTCACAGTTATGTTCTTTTGAAATCCTCTTTTTTTCCAATTTTTATTTAAATTCTAGTTAGTTAACATATACTTCTTGAGACAATTTTCACTTTTCACATAATGCATGTGTATGACATATTTTGCTAGATTTTTTTTGAAAATATAAAGTGCACACAACTTTCTCTTTGAATTCATTTAATATCATATATGTGATTATCTCCTTTTTACCACATACTGTATATCACTTCCTGTATATAAATGTATCTGTGTATATGTGTATGTCTGGCCTTTTGACATTTCTATTCTCATCTCAATATATTGGTATTTGAGTTTTGTGTTTTAGTTCTTATAGCTTAAATATATATTAATATACATTTCCAGTGTCTGAGCAGGTACATTCCTGTCACTTATTTTTCTTTTTGGCTATTTATAAATCTTATTATCCCTGATAAAACCTCTAGCATTTTTGTTAAACTTTGAAAGAAAAGAAACTTAGATATTTACTAAACTTCTATTAAATCTGAATTTAATTTGAAAAGATTTTACCTCAGTCTATCCAGTTAAAAATAAAAATATGGCATGTTTTTTCTTTTTTATTGAAATATAGTTGATAAACTATTAATATTATATTAATTTTAGATACACAGCATAGTTGTATGACATTTATATACATTATGAAAAGCTCTGTATGACAGGTACAGTTCCTGTCTGTCACCATATATTGGTGACCTATAACATATAGTTATTACAATATTATTGACTATAGTTCCCTGTGCTGTACTTTACATCTTACATACTGTACCTCTTAATCCTCTACACCTGTTTCACTCATTGCCCACCTCTCTGGCAGACCTCAGTTTGTTTTCTGTATTATGAGTTTGTTTTGGTTTTGTTTGTTCATTGGTTTTAGTGTTTAGATTCCACATATAAGTGACAGCATATGGTGCTTGTGTTCTCTGACTTATTTACTTAGCATAATATGCACTTGGTCTATTCATGTCGTCACCAGTGGCAGTGTTTAATTTTTTAAATGGCTGAGTGATATTCCATCATATACATATATCTTCTTAATACATTTATCTGTTGATGAACATTTAGATGCTTCTATTAAGTGGCCCAGGCACTTTCCAAATAATGCCTCTGTGCCTAGTCTCAGAGGAGTGAGTAGAGTATCTATAGCCTTTACAGCAGAGTATCTATAGCCCTCTGGCACTCCCAGAGAGAAGCCCTCCTGATTTCCAAAGCCAGATGTTATGGTGTCTAGCTTTCCTTGCACTGGTCCCCAGAGTAGGGGTGAGAGGATGAGGGATGTCTGATGTAGGGCTTGAGCCCCTCCTCAGAGAGGACTTCAGTACCTGTGACACCAACCAGACCTCATCTGCCCCTCCTACTTTCTGGATGTGACTTTTCCTTTGTAGCTTAAGCTATGTAAGAACTTTTATGCAAGTGCTGAGGTCACACATGCCAAGACTTGTTGGATTCATAGTCGCAGCATTGGTGTGTCCGTGTGGGGAGGTGAGCTTAAGATCCTCCTACTCCACCATCTTGATTGGGCTCTCTTTCTCTCTTTTTTAATCACGAAATATTTTAGGCATACAGAAAACTATAGAGAATTATATAAATAAAACGTTAGTGTCCAACTTCTAGCTTTGTGAAATCTTAACAATTTATATACTTCTTTTTTTAATTTAGCCCTTCTTTTACGTATCTCTGTGAAATTTTGCGGCCTTCTTTATGTAGGCATTTTATGTAAAGTTTATAGTTAGGAATTACTATTTTAAATAGCACTACTTTAAGTGTTATTATTGGCATGGAGCCCAAAGTATTGGGCTTCCTTTTTTTTTCTTTTCTTTTACTTTTTTTCATATTTCTATTCATTTCACTAGACTTCTCTACTTTCTCTTTTATATTTTGGGTCTGTTTTCTCGATATTTTAAGAGCTATAACTATATCACCTCAAATAATGAATGTGTCCTTATTCTGAGTGTGTAGGATTGTTCTTATCAGGCCATAGTTAGTGAGGCAGAGCTCACAACAACCATGATCAATGACACTACTGAGTAGTGGGTATCTTTGTCATGTTCCTGAGTTCCACAGCAACATTGTTTTACAGTTATTATGATTATTATATAGAGATAAAAAATTTATAATATTTTTCTTTTGGCCTCAAGGAACAAAAGACCAAGACCAAAAACCAAAGCTAAGACTACCAAGCTGCCACTTAGATTTTTTTTAAAAGACAGAAATTACAGTGAAATTGTCTCTTGAGTTCATATATCTCTTCCATAGTCCTCCTGATTTTTCTCTTTGCTGTTAGTACCTATGCTTCACTTTGCATGTCTGAGCTGTGCTTCCACTATTCCCTGTCCCTAAACAGTACTCACAGTATTCTCTTGTGAAAGTCCAAGGATGAACTAGAGCCCTGGCTGAGCAGATTACCACAGCTAAAACTGGGAAAAGCAGTTTTGGTCAGGGCACCAGGGAGGCTCAGTTGGTTAAGCAGCTGCCTTTGGCTCAGGTCATGATCCCGGGGTCCTGGTATGGAGCCTTGCTACAGGCTCCCTGTTTCTCCCCTCTCCCTCTGCCCTCCTCCTCACTTGTTCTTCTCTCTCTCAACTAAATAAATACAGTCTTGGAAAGAAAAAGAAAGGGAAAGGAAAGGAAAAAAACAAGAAAAAAGAACAGCAGTTTTGATCAAGACACAGCAATGTGGTGCACACAGAGCCTCATCCTGACGTGAGCCAGTTAGATGGTTGTTTTCTGAGCTAGAACTCTGGGCAGGATGAGGCCAACTATAATGGGAATTTGGGCAACACAGACAACATGACTGACTTGCCTAGTATACCTGTCTATGAGAGTAACGTATTTATTTCTCTACATGGATGAAATTTTCTCAGTTGTGGATTTTAGGTTTCCTTGATGAAATACTTGACGTGTGTTACAGTTATTTTGCACAGGTGTATAAATTGCTGAATTCATGGGGCGTCTGGGTGGCTCAGTTGGTTAGGTGACTGCCTTCGGCTCAGGTCATGATCCCGGAGACCCGGGAGGTGAGAGCCAACTCCTTACTTAGCCCCACATTGGGCTCCCTGCTCTGTGGGAAGCCTGCTTCTCCCTCTCTCACTCCCCCTGCCCGTGTTCCCTCTCTAGCTATGTTTCTCTCTGTCAAATAAAAAAAATAAAAAATAAAAAATAAATGTATTGAGGGTTGCTTAGGAGACTGGTATAGGATCAGTATTTGTTATTGTTGCACTACAGTTGAAAAAACGAGTTACTGCCTTTCTTACAATGGAAGTGTATATATAGAAATATCCAGCTCTATATTTTTTAATATTCCTGTATACATGCTTATCATTAGCCAACTTGAAAAGTTATAGACTGACCGTGGTCTGCTAGAGTATGCTATTAAGATTGTATTTCTGTCAAATTCTCCTTTATTATCAGGTTTTATTTTCATAGTTTGATGCCATGTCATTTACCACAGTTTCATAAATGTTTGTTTCAATAATTTTAAATTGATCTTTTTTTCATCAGAACTTTGCCTTGTTACTCTGTTTTATCTGACACAAATTTTTCTGCTTTCCTTTCTTCTTATATGTTATCTTCATTCAGTATTTTTTCTATATTTTATTTTAAAGAGATTTTATTACAGGTACACATTCATTTTTTGACTTTTTATAAGTGTTTAAATTTTAATTTTTATAACTAGAATCTGTTGTGCTTTGCACTTTTAAAAAAATGTATCCTTGAGATTTCTTTTGTTTCCTTTGACTTTATGGACTATGCCTTGCATTTTTTATGCACTTCAGTATTTTAAAATTACTACTTTCTTTCATTTTTATGAAAAATGTTAACTATTTTTATCTGTTAAAAACTTACGAACAAAACATTATGAGCACTATGTGTCAAAGATATCTAGTTTGTTTTATTTCTTCACTCAAATTCCTACGTTTGGGGGGCGCCTGGGTGGTACAGTTGGTTTGAGCGTCCAACTCTTGGTTTTAGCTCAGGTCATCATCCTGGGGTCCTGAGATCGAGCCCTGTGTCAGGCTTTGCACTCAGTGTAGAGTCTGCTTGAGATTCTCTCTCTCCCTCTCCCCCTTCTGCTAATGCTGTCTCCCTCTCTCTAAAATAAATAAATAAAATCTTTATTTTAAAAATCCTATCTTTGTCAATAAAATTCTGCAATTATGGAGCTAAATGATCATTTTTATCAGCTTCTATACCTTACATAATCATTTGCTATTTATAGATTTCCACATAGAAAATGCTAATGTTTCTTTTTCTATTACATTCCTTTTGCTTTCTTTAATTGCTATATTTTAATCATAAATATCACTTCAAGCAAGTTGGAATGATACCTTGAGTTATTAATTATGACAAAGCTTCAAGCTCAAATATTTTAGTGTATTCTAAGGCCATAACTGTTATTCCTACACTCCCTCTCATTTCCATCTATTACTGGATGTATCTTTATCCATGTTGCATTTCTCTATTATCGAGCGTAGTATGATTTAGGGTACTATATGTGCATTTTCCCTTTCTCATTTTAGGAATTTTTAATAGTCTTCTGATCAGGAATAACTTTCATACATTAAAATTCACAGATCTTAAGGGAACAACTTAATATAGTTTTACTTTGTATACATCTGATTAACCACCAAACAGATCAAAATGCAGGCCAATTCTAGCACCGTATAGGCACCTACCTGGATGCCACTTTTCACTTTGTATGCGCAATTCCATACCTCAAAACAACCACTATTATTATTATTTTTATCACATTTATTGGTTTTGCTTGCCTTAAACTTCATGGACTTGAAATATTACAATACATACCCTTTTGTGCCTGATCTTATTAGCTTTATGTCTTACATATTATATAAATGGAATCACAAAGTATATGTTTTTTGTGTCTAGCTTGTTTTGCTTAATATGTTTGAGATTTATGAGTGTTGAACAGGTCAATACCTTGTTCTTTTTTAGTACTAAATAGTATTCTGTTATAGGAATATAGCATCACATATCTATGCATTCTCTTGTTAGTGGACATTTGGGTCATTTCTAGTTTAGGGCTATTGTAAGTATAGCTACTGTGAACATTCTGTAAGTCATTTGTTGGATATACAAATTTATTTCTTTTTTAAAGGTTTTATTTTTTTATTTGTTAGAGCACGAGCAGGGGGAATAGCAAGCAGAGGGCGAGGGAGAAGCAGGCTCCCTGCTCAAGGGGAACCAGATGTGGGGCTCGATCTCAGGACTCTGAGATCATGACCTGAACCAAAGTCAGATACTTAACTGACTGAGAAGCCTATGCACCTATGAACTTACTTCTCTTCAGCAGGTATTTAGGAGTGGAATAACTAGGTCATAAGATAAGTGTATATTAGATTTGAAATTTCAGGGGTGCCTGAGGAGCTAAGTTGGTTAAGCATCAGACTCTTGGTTTCTGCTCAGGTCCTGGTCTCATGGCTTGTGGGATCCAGCCCCACTTCGGGCTTTGCACTCATTGGGAGTCTGCTTAGACATTTTCTCCCTTTGTCCCTTCTCCCATTCACACCGCGCTATTTTTCTCACTCAAATAAATAAATCTTTTTTAAAAATGCTCAACTTTCAAAGTTGTAATAAAACAATTTTACACTTCTTCCTGCAATGCACAAGTGTACCAATTCTAAGACATCCTCATCCACATTAAAAGTTTTTTTTTTCCATTTTAAATTTTAGCCTTTCCATTGGGTCTGTAGTAATATCTCATTGTGATTTCAAGTTGCATCTCTTCGACAACTAATAATGTTGAATGACTTTTCATGGACTAATGGGCTTCTTAGAGATTTTGTTTGTAAAATACATGTTCAAGTCAATTACCTATTTGTTTTTTAAATGCACTGATTCACTTTTATCTTGGCATAGTTTTTTTTTTCTCCCCCAAGATTTATTGGGGAAAGAGATAGGCAAATATCATTGCTTAGGTTTGAAGATGTACAGTGTGATAATTTGTTATATATATATATGCTGTGAAATGATTCCCACAATGGAGGGGTAGGGTAACACATCCATCAGCTCACATAATTATGTTGTTTTTGTAGTGAAAACATTTATACTTTTTAAGTATTTATTTTAATTCCAGTTAGTTAACATACAGTGTAACATTAGTTTCAGGAGGTGTACCATATAGTGATTCAGCACTCCGATACAACACCCTTTGCTCCTCGCAAGTTCACTGCTCACTTCAATCTCCAACAACTGTTTTGCCCATCCCTTCCACCCATCTCCCCTCTGGTAACCTTCATTTTGTTCTCTATAGTGAAGAGTCTGTTTCTTGGTTTGTCTCCTTTCCTTTTTTTCCACTTTGCTTTTTTGTTTTGTTTCTTAAATTCCACATATAAGTAAAATCATAGGGCATTTGTCTTTCTCCCAAAGACTTATTCCAGTGTGTGTGTGTGTGTGTGTGTGTGTGTGTGTGTGTGTACATACCACATCTTTTTAACCATTTATCATGCTCCGTTTCCTTATTTTGACTAAATAGTACATAATGTTGCTCTGTTTCTTTATTTTGACTAAATAGTAGATGATGTTGCTATAAACATCAGGATATATGTTACCCCTTTGAATTAGCATTTTTGTATTCTTTGGTAAATACCTAGTACAGCAACTGCTGGATCATGGGGTAGTTCTATTTTTAACTTTTTGAGGAACCTCCATACTGTTTTCCATAGTGGCTCTACCACTTTGCATTTCCACCAGCAGTACAAGAGGGTTCCCCTTTCTCTACATTCTCACCATTACCTGTTGTTTCTTGTGTTGCTGATTTTAGCCATTCAGATAGGTATGAGGTGATGGCTACTTATAATTTTGATTGGCATTTCCCTGATGATTGATGTTGACTATCTTTTCATGTGTCTGTTGATCATCCATATGCCATCTGTGGAAACATGTCTATTCATGTCTTATGCCCATTTTTAATTAGATTATTCATTTTTTGAGTATTGAGTTTCTTAAGTTCTTTATATGTTTTGGATACTAACCCTTTATCAGATTGTCATTTGCAAATATCTTCTCCCATTTTGAAGGTTGCTGTTTAGTTTTGTTGATTGTTTCCTTTGCTGGGCAGAAGCTTTTTATTTTGATGTCTCAATCATTCATTTTTGCTTTTATTTTCCTGCACTCAGGAGACATATCTAGAAAGAAGTTTTGACATCTGGTGTCAGAGGGTACTGACTGTGTTCTCCTTTAGGATTTTGATGGTTTTAAGGTTTATATTTAGTCCCTTAATCCACTTTGAATTTATTTTTGTGTACAGTATAAGAAAGTGGTCCAGTTTCCTTCTTTTGTGTCTTACTGTCCAGTTTCCCCAATATCATTTGTCTTTTTTTCCATTGGTTTTTCCTGCTTTTTTGAAGATTAATTTACCATATAGTTGTGGGTTCACTTCTGGGATTTCTGTTCTGTTCTTTTGATCTTTGTGTTTATTTTTGTGCCAGTACCATACTAATTTGATCACCACAGCTTTGTAATGTAACTTGAAGTCCAGAATAGTGATGCCTCCAGTTTTTCTTTTTAAATATTGCTTTGGCTCTTTGGGGTCTTCTCTGGGTCCATACAAATTTTAGGATTCTTTGTTCTAACTCTATGAAAAATTCTGTTGTTTGTATTTTGATAGGGATTGCATTAAATCTGAAGATTGCTTTCAGTAGTATAGACATTTTAACAATATTCTTTCAATCCATAAACATGGAATGTTTCCCCATTTCTTTGTGTCCTCTTCACTTTCATTCATCAGTGTTTTATAGTTTTCAGAATACAGGTTGCTTAGGTTTGTTCCTATGTATCTTATTTTTGATGCACTTGTAAATGGAATTGATTCATGAATTTCTCTTTCTACTGTTTTATTTAGGGTGTATAGGTATGCAACAGATTTCTATTTATTGAATTTTGTATCCTGCAACTTTACTGAATTCACTTATCCATTCTAGAGGTTTTTGATGGAGTCTTTAGGGTTTTCTATACATAGTACCAAGTTATCTGCAAATAGTGAAAGCGTTGTTTCTCCCTAGCTCATTTGGATGCCTTTTATTTCTTTTTTGTCTGATTGCCTTGGCTAGGACTTCCAGTACTATGTTAAATTAACAGTGGTGAGAATGGACATCCCTGTCTTTTTTCTGACTAGAGGAAAAGTTCTGTTTTTTTTCTCATTGAGGAAAATATTAGCTCTGGGTTTTTCATAGATGGCCTTTAATATGTTGAGGTGTGTTCTCTCTAAACATACTTTATAATGGGTTTCTATCAGGAATGGATGTTGTACTTTGTCAAATCCTTTTTTTTTTATCTATTAAAATGATCATATGGTTCTTAAATTTTCTCTTATTGATTGACTTGCAAATATTGAAACACCCTTGCAACCTAGGAATAAATCCCACTTGACTGTGGTGAATGCTTTTTTTAATGTAATATGGAATTCAGTTTGTTAGTATTTTATTGAGAATGTTTGCATCTATATTCATCAGAGATATTGGCGTAGTTCTCCTTTTTAGTGGAGTCTTCATCTAGTTTTGGTATCAGGATAATGCTGGCCTCATAGAATGAGCTTGGAAGTTTTCCTTTCTTTTCTGTTTTTTGGAATAACTTGAGACTAGGTATCAACTCTTCTTCTCTCTTAGCAAATTTCAAGAATATGGTATAGTATTGTTAACTGTAGTTGCCATGCTATACATTGACTCCAAAAATTTATTTATAACTGAATGTTTGTAGCCTTGACCAGTGTTTCTCCATTTTCCCCACCCACAGCACCACTATTCTACTTTGTTTTAACGAATTTGACATTTTTAGACTCTGCATATAGGTGAGATCATACAGTATTTGTCTTTCTCTATCTGACTTATTTTGCTTAGCTTAATGTCCTTGAGGTGCATCCTTGTTACAAATGGCAGGATTTTCTTCTTTTTTATGGCTGAATAACATTCCATTGTATATGTACCACATTTTCTTTATCCATTAATCTGCGAACTAGCACTTAGGCTATTTCTATGTTTTAGAATGTTATGGTAGTGCAATTTTTTAAATTTTTCTATGTATTTCTACCATTTTCTATTATGTCTGTACTAATTTATAATCCCACCAATACTACACAATGCTTTTCTCCACATCCTCGCTAGCACTTGTTATCTCTTGTTCTTTTAATGATAGCCATTCTAATAGGTGTGAAATGATATATCATTGTGGTTTTGATTTGAATTCCCCCAATGATTTGAGATGTTGAGCATCCATTTATATATCTGTTGGTCATTATGTTTCTTCTTTGGGAAAAAAAATTAGGTCTTTTGCCAATATTTAAATTGGATTATTTTATTTTTGCTGTTGGCTTTGGGAGTTCATTATTTATATTGGATGTAACTTCCTTATCTGATGTTTGTGTAGAAAACATTTCTCCATAGATCGCCTTTTATTTTGTTGACTGTTTCTTTTCTTATGCTGTGTTTTGGAATCAAGGTAATGATGGCCTTGCAAAGTGAGTTTGGAACTATTGTCTCCTCCTCTTTTCTTTTTTTTTTTTTTTTTTTGTCTGAAGGAGTTTGAGAGGGATTGGGGTTAATTCCTCCTTAAATGTTTCCAATTGCCACCGAAACAATCTGGTTTTGGTGTTTTCTGGACTGACAAGTTTCTAAGTGTTGATCCCATTTCCTTACTCATTATTGTTTGGTTCAGATTTTCTGTTAATGATTCTGTCTTGGTAGATTATATGTTTTCTGGGAATTTATTGATTTCTTCAAGTTGTCCACTTTGTTGGCCCATACTTGTTCATAGTAGTCATTTATGATCCTTTGTATTTCTGTCTTATCAGTTGTGATGTACAGTTGACCCTTGAAAAACACAGGTTTGAACTATGTGGGTACACTTATATGTGATTTTTTAAAATAAATGCAATACTTTAAATGTATTTGCCTTATGATTTTTCTTAACATTTTCTTTCTCTATTGTAAGAATGCAGTAAATAATACATATAACATAAGATAAATGTGTTAACTAACTGATTATGTCACCAGTGGTGCTTTCAATAAGTAGCAGGCCACTAGTAATTAAGTTTGCAGGGAGTTTAAAGTTATGCATGGATTTTTGACAGCATGGGGGGGTCGATGCCTCTAATCCCTACATTGTTCAAGGATCAAGTGTATTCTCTTAATTATTATTTTATTTATTTGAGTTATTTTTTTTCCCTTGGTGAGTTTAGCTAAAGGATTATACTTTTTTTATATCTTTTCAAATAGTGGAGCCTTATTTTGTTGATATTTTCTATTTTATAAACTTTATTTTATTTATTTCTGCTATAACACTATTTCTTCCTTCTGCCAATTTTTACTTAGTCTATTCTTTATGTGGTTTCTTGAGGTGTAATGTTGGATCATTTATTTGAGATCTTTATTTTTCTTTTTCTTTGCTTTTTTTTTAAAAGATTTTATGTATTTGACAGAGAGAAACGCAGCCAGAGAGGGAACACACCAGGGGGAGCGAGAGAGGGAGAAGCCAGCCTCCCGCCGAGGAGGGAGCCCGATGTGGGGTTTGATCCCGGGTCTCTGGGATCATGACCTGAGCCGAAGGCAGTCGCTTAACCAACTGAGCCACCCAGGCGCCCCAATAAATAAGATCTTAAAAAAAAAAAGTAGTGTCTCTGTAGGGGTACCTGGGTGGCTCAATTTTTGAGCATCTGCCTTCGGATCAGGTCATGATCCCACAGTCCGAGGATCGAGCCCCACATTGGACTCAATGCCTAATGTAAACAGCTAGACTAGTTGGTTCCTGAGCTACTGAGGGGCTTGTTTGAAGCCCAAGTGGGCTCATAGGTGGACAGAAGCAGCAATCAGTTTAGCTGTCTGCAGTTAGCCACTCTGCAAGGCCCACAGAGGCTTCTATTGGTGGGCAGACCAGCAGTCAGACCAGGTATCTGCAGTCAGACTCTCTGCTCAGTTGCAGGTGTATCCAAAGCCAGGGCTTTCTACCTGCATAGTCAGCTAACGGCCTTGGCTGCCTGAACTGCAAGTGCACTGGTGTATTGAATTCACACTTTTTCTCCCAAGAGCAGGAAGCACTTTGTGGTGGCAGAAGTTCCTGACCAGTGTGGGGGTGATCCTCTGGCTTCTCTGGGCTTGTGGTATCCCTCCTATTTGTGGTTAGTCTCAAAGAGGGTTTGTTTCTCAACCACACCTCTGCCCTTCCTACCCTTTCCAATGTGTCCTCTCTATGATTGACTGTGGAATGTCTGTTCTGCCAGTCTTCAGGTTATTTTCAGAGTATTTACTTATTCAGATGTAGCTGTTAGCTCAGTGTGTTCTTGAGTATTCCTTTTTCCCTCAAATTTGGGAAGTTTTCTCCCATTATTTTAAAAACAGACTTTGTCCCTTTCTCTCTCTCTTTTTCTGGGATTCCAATAATGCCTATATTGACTATTTTAATATTGTCCCATCAGTATCATAGGCTTTCTTCACTCTTCTTACTTCTTTTTGTTCCTCTGACTGGTTAGTTTCAAGTGATTTGTCTTCAAGTTCATGGATTCTTCCTTCTGCTTTATTAAGTCTCCAGTTGAAACTATTGACTTTTTCAGTTCAGTCATTGTGTTCTTCAGCTTTACGATTTTTCTGTGTGGTTTGTGTATGTGTGTATAGTGTGTGTGTGTGTGTGTGTGTGTGTGTGTGTGTGTTTAATGGTTTCTATTCCTTTATTAAACTTCTCATTTTGTTGATTGTTTGCCAAAATTTGTTCAGTTAGTTTATGCGTTCATTGAACTTCTTAAGAGGATTATTCTGAATCCTTTGTAGACAGTTCATTGATCTTCATTTCTTTAGAATTAGTTCTTAGATTTTTATTAGTTTCCTTTTGTCATCCCAGGTTTATCTGATTATTCTTTATGCTCTTTGTATCCCTGAGTTGGTAACTATAATTGAGGAAGCTTCTTCCTTGTCCAGCCTTTACAGTTTCCCTTCAGCAGCAAAAACCCTTTTCCTTTCAATTCAGTTTATTGTTCTGAATGGTTTAGCTGGTAATGTCTGTGGCAGGTGACACTTGCTGTTGTAGTCTCTAGTCATGTGGGGTTGTTTCCCATGCTCTGAGGTTGGAGGAGTGATGCTGGGCTCCACATTCAAGTGGGACCATCACTGAACTCACTGATGAAGCACCATTATGTGGAGCCATTGGCTGAGTTCTGCAGTCTTTTCCAGTTGGACCAGGTCACAGGCTACAACGACAAGGCAATGCTATTTGTTGGACTCCACAATTGGGCAGCATTGCTAGCTGGACTCCTTCCCTGGATGAGACCATAGTTGTGCTCAGCAATCAGACTGAACTGTAGTATGTATTCTTTTGCCAGAGGAGACTGAGCTCCACAGTAAGGTACCACTGTAGTTTGGGCTCTGAGGCTGTCCATGGTCACTGTCAGCATCCCTGCTCAGGCAGGACTGGATGCCCTTCTCAACCATTGTGCATGGCTGCTAGCTTGGTCTTTAACCCAGACTATCCATCGGATAAACTTCATGGATAATTAAAGTCTCTAGCAAGCATTGCTGAGTAGGTGGGGCTACAGGCTATGCTCATCAGTTGGCAGGGATGCTGATTTGCTTTATTATCCAGGCAGGACACCATGTCCAGAATAAGCCACTGGCTAGGGATACAAACCAGAAAGAACTAC
This sequence comes from Spilogale gracilis, assembly GCA_004023965.1. Taxonomy (NCBI): domain Eukaryota; kingdom Metazoa; phylum Chordata; class Mammalia; order Carnivora; family Mephitidae; genus Spilogale; species Spilogale gracilis. The sequence continues at coordinate 19,794 of PITA01020146.1, forward strand.
TCACAAAGCTCCCTGGGTAGAGGTGGCCACCAGCTCAGCAATACATATAGGCAGATATACTGGTTGCATTTCTGCCTCAACACCATTGCTAGCAGAAACATAAGTTGCCAAGATCCATGGGCTGGTTGTTCTGAGCCCTGCCCTCTTCTCCATCTCTAGATAATCCACAGTGGTGTAGTCTGATTATTTCCCACCATGATTCTCAGAAAGCAAAACCTAAGTTAGCCTTCTGAGAAGCATTCTGTAACAATGGGAAAACATTCTGTAACTTTGGGCTGTCTTTTCTTCATTGCCAGCCTCCCTGTTCAGGCAGGATTGCTAATGTATAGATATTCATTAACTTTTAAATATTAAATTTATATGAAATAACTATGCTAAATTCACTACTGCTAAAAACTGTTCTGTAGAGGGTCACCTGGGTGGCTCAGTTAGTTGAGCCTTTGATGCTTCATTTGAGCTCAGGTTGTGATCTCATGGGTCCTGTGATCAAGCCCCATATCAGCCTCTAAGCTCAGCAGGGAGTCCACTTGAAGATATTCTCCTGCCCCTCCCCCAACTCATGTGCGCGTGCGCGCGCGCTCTCTCTCTCTCTATCAAATAAATACATTTTTTAAAAAAAATAACTTTCTAGAGGGGGGGAAAAAAACCCTGTCTTTCCAGACTTCACAATTTCCCTGTCTTTATGATATTTCATCACTGTATCATGGTCTCCAAAATCCAAGTACTCCTCTTTGATCCATTTTCTCTACTTCTTTATTCCCAAATTATAATATTTAATTATAAAAAGATACAAAAATGCCATATCTGCTCCTTTTGTCAGTCTGTCCAGTTTCTCCTTTCTGTATCTGTCTTTTCACAAGTAGTATGAGAAGATTGGTATGGTGGACTTCATAAGTCTTGGCATGCTTTCCATCATACCTATAGCAATCTGGCTAACTAAGCAGCCCTAAAGCAGACATATCCTAATAACCAAGAGATAAATATTTTCTCCAAGGGGTGAAAGTGGTGTAATATAGAAAGAATATTTCCTGATTCCTAATACTTCTGTGTTCTTTATATAATTACAAATCAATTTGTTTAACTTAGAATTTATTCAAATATTAATCCAGAACGATTTAATGATTTACTATGTTGGCTTGGTTTGGAAGTACTCAATTTTCACTTTAAAACAGAATGAATTGTTTTGCTAATCATCCTTTAGGAGGATTCTGATTTTAAAAATATATTTGTGTGTGTGTGTTTATATGTATACATATGCATACATTTCTGTATGTGTCAATGAAGATAGATATAGATATACATATAGATCCATCATGAATGACTTGTCACATACTTTTTAAAATGTCATTTATTACAAGCTCTTTTAAGTGAAGTTTATATTAGATGCCTACTTAATATTTTAATTGTTAAGTATTGAGTGTAAGCTCCAGGGACCTCATATATTCCTTGATACTTTTGCAGATCTGTATTACACTCTTCTAATCCTTAAAAAAATCAGAATCTCAATGAAGAGGAAAAAAGGTTATTTATATGAGTGGCAAAAGGAGAGAATAATACAAAATAGTCAAATATATGTCAGCCTTTAAATCTTAATGTGGCCTCATAAGAGAATGAGACTACTATAATCCCAAGAGGGTGAGAAAAGGCTACTTGTAAAAGTCATATATCTTGCAGGCATGATGAACACATAGAAAGTCCCTAAACACAGGCAAAAAGCATGAGTCCATACTGGTTGATAGAGCATCCTGTAAGGACAGGGAAGAAGCTGTCTTACCTGGAGTACAGTGTAGCTGTTAACAAACCCAGGGGATTCAGTTAAATGGGAACTGAGAACAGAAGTTTAAATGCTGGATTAATGAATTACTTTTGAATTCACAGCAGATAGAATTAGTATGCATTTTGATAACTGCATACTTCCTAAAAACTTCCATTATAGATAATCTTTTAATTATACTTCATTTAGCTGTGTTCAAACATCATCTGGTTGCTCATACAAGCAGATAAAGCTTCTGAAACCAAAATCTTACATCCTAGTTAAACATACTCTGATCAGGTATCAAACAGTGCTTACTGTATCTCAGTTTGTATTTATCTCACACTGAAACGAATTGACTTCCATCAGATTCATCAAAGTGTATACAAATTGAATTCATGTGAGAGTTGTTCTATGAGTCCCTAAGATGTATAGTTTCCTTCTTCCTCTCCTGGTTCTTCTCCTCCCTCCATTTCTCCTTCCCCTTCTCTGCCTTGACCTACTCTTCCTCTATTATTCCTCTTCCTTTTTCTTTTTAAAATTGGTAGTAATGTGTAGTATTATCTGTGGTCCAGTAAAGTGGATATGTCAGAACATTTATTCATCTGTTACTATATAGTTTACATTACATTTAAGAGTTTGAACTAAGTTAAACAAGATGAGTATGTATAAAATTCAGAGATCCTAGAGAATGTGCATTGCCATAGGAACAATAGAATAAAAGGGTATAATAATTACTGTTTATTCACTATTCTCATAAATATGTAAGCCACTGTCGGGTATTTCACACACAAAAAAGAGTATTTTGAAACTAGTATTTCTGATAACCCAGGATTCAAAATACATGGATATGAGGGAATGTGGTATGTGATTTTGAAATTTTGTAATATGAGTGTATTGGAAATAGCCAATATTAGCGAGTAATTTTTTTAAGATTATGTATATATTTATTTGACAGAGACATGGCGAGAGAGGGAACACAAGAAAAGGGAGTGGGAGTGGTAGAAGCAGGCTTCTGGGGCTCCATCCCAGGACCCTGGAGTCATGACCTGAGCCAAAGGCAGACACTTAACGACTGAGCCACTCAGGTGCCCTTCTTAGGGGGTAATTTAAGAGGAAATCTCAGCCCAACTTTGGAAAATTTAGGTATAGTGGGAGCTCTACAAATAAGGTAAAATTTATGACCCTATGATTTCTGTGTATTTTCCCTCTGATTTATTCTACATGTTTATGCGTACACACAGTCTCCAGAGAAAATATTAAGACAATAAAAGTAGGTTCTTCAGAATGTGTTGATGACTGCTGAAGAAATCCAAAGTAAAAGAAGTATGACTATAATTCCACACCTCCACATATCTGATCTCACAAGCATATTATGAGGGTTTTGGGATAGATACAATCATGTCTCTATTGTAGATGAAGACACAAAGCTAAGTAGTTATTCCCAGAGCACAATACCTAGTAATTGTCCTAGTCAGTTACAAAAACTTTTTCAGGTTCTTTCTTCTGTTAAGGATTAGTGCAAAACTTTGCAGTAGATTTTTAAAGTACAATTTAGCTCTTTCATTTTCATTAATAAAGCTGTTTACCCTATTTTCTATGCTCTTTCCTGCTTAGAATTCACTTTTCCAAAGAAATTGCAATCAGAATGACTTTCTTAATATAATACATTCTTTGTTCTCACTGATAGTGACCCTTAGTCTGAAAGAAATAAGCTGAAATTTGGGAGGGGGCAACTTTTTGCAATAGAGCATCATTGTAACAAATTACTGTTGCCATGGACAACTGCATGATACACGGAAATAGATTGTTGTATACAACCTTTGTCATGATGGCACTTAGAATAACTGAATTCTGCCTATATTTTCAAACACCTATAAAATTGAGTTACGATTCCCTGATTTTAAAACAGTGTTAGACCTTGGAACTCTCCAATGTCCATCAGGCCTCAGGGCATGTTCACTGTTTGGAAACAAATTTCTTTGTGTTTAAAATGCATCAGCTATATAAGCTAGCTGTCAAAGTCATTTACTAATTCAAGAAAGTCCAGCGCAAAAGAGGAGGGGAAACTTTTTAAAAATGCGGTTGTCTGTAGATACTTTATCACCAAACAGAACTTATCTGGAATCTAGACCTTGGAAGAGTTGGTTTCTAGTTAAGTATTTGTTTAACGACAAGGAGTGACTCAACCAATGGCCAAGAGAAGAATATTGTTAGAGAAATTGAGGCATCAAGAACAAAAAACACAAAAGTCAATGAAATATTATGTTTCAAATACATAATATAATTCTTTTTATGGATGTCAAAATTTATAAAAGAGCAATATTCTGTTCCTGGAGTTCTCTTAATTAAGACCTACAAAGAATACATAGTTGTAACAGTTCCGATTTAATTACTTTTATTTTTTATTTTCAAAGATTTTACTTATTTACTTGACAGAGACAGCAAGAGAGGGAACACAAGTAGGGGAAGTGAGAGAGGGAGAAGTAGGCTTCCCACTGAGCAGGGAACCCAATGCGGGTCTTGATCCCAGGACTCTGGGATCATGACCTGAGCAGAAGGCAGACACATAACTACTGGGCCACCCAGTCACCCCAGTTTAATTACTTTAAGTTGGGACTACACTGTTGACTGGTAAGAGACTGAATTTTTGGAATTATAAACACTGTGTATCTAGAGGTACAGTCATATATATAAATATTTAGATAACTACCTAGAGAAATAAATGATAAAACATATGAAGCAAATGATAAAACACATGAGAACCGCTGGTGATTTAGCATGGGACTCCCTCTTCTTACATTCCTCACTCCCTTTCATCCCTATTCTATCTTCTCTCTCCCCTCTTTCTTCTCTTCTCTTTATTCTTTACCTCAATCTCCAACCTATAGGCATGTATATTTTTATAAAGAAGCCAGAAAGGCTCAGAATATTATTTTTGTCTTGATGGATATAGATTTGCAAGTTAGACCAATGACCTAATAGCCTGCTAGGTGGTACAATCTCTGGTCAGTAGCCGCATATGTTAAGAGATCCTCAGAACTTTGAAATACATCTCTCTGCTACATCTGACAAATCTAAAGTCAGGAATAAAAGATAAGTTTCATTTTGATGCATTAGCAAAATTTCAGCAAGGACGGTAAGTTCTTTATCATTCAGGACCCAAACATCTTTGTTAGCCTCCATGTTTTGCCATGTGTTTTAGAACTATTCCCTAATTCACAGAATAAAGTGTTTACAGAATAGCTAGTGAACATTTACATTGGCTTGTACAGTAAGTTAGGATATAAGCATTTATTAGACAGTTATAACTGCTCCAAACCCACTAGAGATGCATTCACTTTAGTTTAAGGGTTGCACATTTCCCTATAAATGGCTTGTTGTGAATAATGTAAATGTGCATCCTTGAGAATAAATTAAATACATTTCCTGCTATTGGTAATGTGTTAGAACAGTTGTACCATAAATCACCTTAGCAGCATTTATAGATTACTGTACTCTATCTAGGCCAAGCTTGTAAATATCTGTGTAACTCATAATTCAGTGATTTGCAGCCCACTAAAGAAAACCTTAGAGATTTTTCTCTTGAGTTTTTTTTCCCTCTCTCATATGATAGGAACAAACATCTACCTCAAATATACTCATTTTCAGTGCTTTTATAAAGCTTTACTTTTTAATAGAAGCTAGAGAATTTAATGTATAACAAGAAGAATCAACCAGAAAACTATGGAGTGACTCTTACTCCTCAGAGGGGCATCTTCAGTCATGCACCCTTTTGCCCTTTCCTTTCCAAGGCTTCCTTCCTGGAAAACTGAAGAATTCTCTGCAGGCTTACAGCCACATGGAATGACTGTTTTTCCAATGCCTTTAGGCTTCCTTTATACTCTGTTTTCTCCCAGCTCCCCTCTCCTCCCTCGTCCTACTACTCTCCCCACTTTTACACACACACCCACAATCATGTAAGACCAAGTAGACACATTTTGTCTGTTCCTGTCTCCATCAGTTTTGTAACTTAGGATACATCAGAAGCAAAATAGGCCTTCAGCTTTGGAAATGATGTAGACAATTGGTTTCAGTGTATCTTTGGAATCATTCTTCTAAGTAAAAGCAAATTCAAAACAAAACCAAACAGACAAAACAAAACAAACCCAGTGTGTCTCTGTGCTAGGCATTTTGTATGTGTTCTATCATTTTATGCTTATAGAATAGTGTGACTTGCCCCTTTTTATTAGTGAAGAACGTGAAAGGTTTAAAAGACTTACAATACCTGAGGTTGCAGGATCCAGATTTGAAATTGAGCCTAATTCAAAAGCAAGCATCTATATTAATTCCCGCTTGACCTTTCTCCATAACTCTAGCAAGAGATTCTTATCTTATGAAAACTGGTCCTACTATTGAATATAATGCTCTGAAATTCTGCCTCTATGAAGTGTGTTTTAGTTACCTCCCCTCCCCCTGCCACTGACATTAACCTAAGTTGCTTTCTTTGGCCTCTTTCTTGTTGCATTGGACTTCTCAATTAAGAAAACACCATACTTCTTAGAGTACCCTCAGAATTATCCTTTGTACATCTGAGTCTATGTCAGAAGGGTGTTGAGAAACCTCACAATGAGGCATTCATGCCCCCGCTTTGCACCTACCATCCCCAAAGGCTCTGCTTCAGCAGTTGTTAGCGCTCCTCATGCTCACTGACTCACATTCCAGAGTCTGACTGGCATCTGTTTTGTGCTCTGCCAATTTTCAATTTGTTTCTGGTGACACTTGATTGAGTGGCTCCCACCTTTGGGTAATTGGTGATGAGTTGGAACTCGATGGCTCTTAGTTTTCATTTAGATGATGCTTTGCTGAATCCACTGCTGCCTTGTGGCACAGTCCAGTCTGAACCTCCTCCCCCTCCCCGACTGAGTGCCCTGTAAGTTCGTAAAATGCTTTTTGTGCTTCAGAGTACTCTCAAACTTATTTTATTGTCTTCATTGTGAATTATTTGGGGTGAATCTATGAGTGAAGAAACAGACATGGAGAGACATGGACCTCTATTTCTAAAGGGAATAGTTTTAGTTTATTAAGGAAGCAGTCTTTTGATTCCCCTTTTGTAACCACAATATGCTAAAATAGGTTCTCTAAATCTCTAACTTTCTCTGTAAGATAGTTTTGACATAGCAACATCCAGATTATTAAACAGTGTACTTGGAAGATTTCAACCACCCATATCATGTAGAATGGGGCATGAAGACTAATTAGCTACTATCATAATTCTTGCTATCAAATTAATATTGGTAAAACATTATTTATAGACTAGGTATATAAAGGTAATAGGTGATGCAATTCTTGATATTCAAGAAGATAACAAAAGGGGACATCAAGATTCTGGCTTCTGTTCTTTGTATTATATTATGTGACTATGATCAGTTGTTGATGCTTTTGGAAGCTCAATTTACTAATCTATAAAACTGAGGGTAATAATTACTCTTTAGAATATCAAATATGATTTTATTGGGATTACCGGTACATCAAAAATTAATACTGAAATTTTTAAAGCAGAGTTGAAGCTCAAATTTACTTATAATATTTCCAATTACAGCTTTCTGTAAGTAAGTATAGTTTTCTCTAAGAAGTATGAAAAGAGTCACTATTTCAACTTTTTAAAATAGTGAAATATGAAATTTAATTTTTTGAAATGACTCAGTTGGTCTCTTTGATCTATGTGAGAACTTTCCTCACTGTCAATGATATTTCATTATGATAGCTATTATTAAAACTTTACTATCAAACTATGTGTAGTAATGGTTTTGAACTCAGGTTTGTGATCTATATTCCATTTCACTTGTGATTTCGATTTCATCCCAAATGTAGGTTTCATATCCAAGTAGAAAAGGCCAGGTTTTCACTTAGAATTTTAAACATGTGTTTACAGTATGTGAAGGTTACCCCTACAACTCCTTCTGTATCTCATTTCAATCATCCAAGTTGGTAAAATGGAAAAAAAAAAGTGAAAATATATTTACCCCTTTGGTGCTCTACAGCCCTGATTGCCAGGGAAACTCTCCATAAAATGGCATGTCTGATCAGCTATAATGGACAGTCTCTGGGTGATTTTTGTACACACTTCAGATTTTTAAAATTTATATGATGTTCTCCAAATCTTAATGTCTTTTCCATTTTGGTTACAATATATGCATCACCCTGAAAAGTATCTTTGAGGGTGCCTGGATGGCTCGGTAGGTTAAGCATGTGCTTTCAGCTCAGGTTGTGATCTCAGGAACTTGGGATAGAGCCCCACATCAGGCTCCTGGCTCAGCGGGGTGTCTGATTCTCTATGTCTCTCTGTGCTCTCTTGCTCTCTCTCTCGCTCAGATTAATAAATTAAAAAGTCTTTAGGGCTCCTGGATGGTTCAGTGGGTTAAAGCCTCTGCCTTCAGCTCAGGTTATGATCTCAGGGTCCTGGGATCGAGTCCCACATCAGGCTGTCTGCTCAGCAGGGAGCCTGCTTCCTCCTCTCTCTCTGCTTACTTGTGATCTCTCTCTGTCAAATAAATAAATAAAATATTTTTTTTAAAGTCTTTAAAAAAAAAGAAGTATCTGTGAGTAATTATAAGTGAACTATATTACTTAACAGATAAAATGTGTTTGGCTAGATTAGCTTTATCCTGTCTCACTAGTACTCCTTAGTTCTTCATAGTTATCTGTAGGGTTTGGAAGTTTTAAAATGGTACACTTATTGTGTGGCAGTAAGAGGAAACAATGGTAATTCTGAAATGGCATATATAAATAGAATGTGTGTTTTTACATTCAAGTTATTTTATAATCGCAGATTTTATAGAGACCAAATTCCCACACACACACACAGTTTTGTTTTTCTTTTTCTTGTTTTAGAAGACCCTCAGATAAAATGGACCTTCTCAATTTGGTTGCATGTCTTATTTTCTAGATGGTAAATTCTATGTTGAAATGCATATGTTAGGTTCACAGCTGTGTTGAGTACACATTTGCAGGAAATACCCTAGATGCATTTGTATTCTTTCCTTCCTGTCTCTCTTCTTAGCATTGGCACTTTGAGAAAGTTATTTAACTTGAATAAATAAGGAAAATTAAAATAATCATACACAACTTTGTTATAGTAAGGATTAATGCGTGTAAATCATTTAGCACAATGTTTAGCACATATGTACAAAAACAAATTGCAAACAGTATGTTTTAGACCAATATTAAGTGCTTCATATGTGATGACTGCTATGTTAGACCTTGGGATATAATGATGAAGGGCCCCTGTCCTCAAGTAACCTACAGTCTACTGAGGAATGCAAGAAGATTTCTAATCAATTTCAACAGAGTAGCAGATGTTAAAAGAGAAAAAGCAAAGGGTATCATTTCAGTGTATATTGGCATGCTCTCTAACACCTGGGAGGATCCCTGAAGTTTTCCAAGCAGAAAATATACATATGGAAATCTCAGAGATGAGTAAGGGTTAGGTGGGCAAAGTACAGTAGGTGACGGGGGAAGGAAAAAAAGAGGAAAGAAAAGATTCGGTGCGAGCAAGAATCTAGAGCAATGCTGTGTCTAGAAAGAACAAGCTCAGGTCAGCTTCCCATGCAGATGCCCACTGGGTTATTAGCCCCCTGTATGGAAGTTAATAGCACTCTTCTTCTGACAGATCACGTGGTTTTGGCTAACCAAGGATCAGATTCTCCTGAGACGAAAGGGGCTCAAGGATCTTTGGTGGGAAAGGAAAGACAAAAGTGGAGAGTGAGATCCTAGACACATTCTAGGTGCAGTGTTTAGCCCCTTTTCTTTGGTTTATGATGGTGACTGAGAATGGGGAGAAGATACAAACATTAAAACAATTATCACAGAATTGACTCTTGTAGTGTTCTGAGTTCTGAAGGACGGCCCAGCACTGTTGCCCTGCTGGCGGACACCACACTCTATGACAAGGTTCTCGTGGCTCACAGCATCCTGGGGAGCCCATCACACACCAGGAATCGTGTTGCAGTTTGTTGCTTTGTTGCTTTGTTTTTTTATTTGGTTCTTGAACGGTGGGTTCTTAGCGTGAAGAAAGATAAATAAGCATCACATGGAAATAAGAGAAGGAAAGGAGGTGGGGGGAAAAGGACAGGTAGAGACATTGACATTGAGATTTGAGTTTGTGTGACCTCATTTCAAGTAGCAGTTGTCACCTAGGGATCCTCCAGGTGGCATATAATTATTTATGAATATATGCTTCCTTGTTTTTTCATTAGCATCTCCTAAATATTGGTGTGCCAGTACAATTTATAAATCCCTTACTGACCAAAAAAACTTCAAAATAATTTCAAATTTATATAGAATTCACACCATCAGTTTTTAGGCTTGTGGTGTATACTTTATCTTTCTCTCCCTGCCCCATATATATATACTACTTTCTCCACAGAGACACATACACACATGCACACATATATATGTGTGTATATATGAAAAAATAATGGTATATGTGTTTTATACACACTCTTTTTTTCTGAGCCACCTTTTTTTCTTCCACACCTTCACATATGTTGAAGGCATCATGCCCTTCAATTCCTTAATATTGACCATTCAGGGGCCACCTGGGTGGTTCAGTCAAACATCTGACCCTTGATTTTGGCTCAGGTCATGGTCACAGGGTTGTGAGATGGAGCCTACTTAAGACTTCCTTTTTCCGGGCGCCTGGGTGGCTCAGTGGGTTAAAGCCTCTGCCTTCGGCTCAGGTCATGATCTCAGGGTTCTGGGATCCAAGCACATGGCGGGCTCTCTGCTCAGCAGGGAGCCTGCTTCCTCCTCTCTCTCTGCCTGTCTCTCTGCCTACTTGTGATCTCTCTGTCAAAAAATAAGCAAAATCTTAAAAAAAAAAAAAAGACTATTTCTCTCCCTCTCTTCTATGTGTGTGTGTGTGTGTGTGTATACACTTATATGTTTTTTACATATGTATATTGACCACTCGTATGCATTTCCTAAGTACACAATATTATCTAACATAATCCCAGCATAGTTAACAAATTCAGGAAGTATATCATCCACAATACTTGCAGCTAATCTGTGGACCATACCTCCAAGTTCTCAATGGTCCCATAATGTCCTTTCTAACAGTTACAGTCCTTTGATTACAAGATCCAGACCATATTGCATTTAATGATTGTATACCTTTGGTCTCTTCAGTCTCTTTCTTTCTTGATTTTGACATTTTTGAAGAGGGTAGGCCATTATATTTGGACTGTGTTTGGTCTCTTTCTTCATTCCCAAGCTTCAATAATAATATAAGCAGGTGACACCATTTATAATACATAAATGATGATTGGATAAGCCATACATCATTCATTTGTTTCAGGATCACTACTCCTTAGTGTCATAAAATACCAACCAGAAAGGCTATGTGGGGATGTCCCTGACTATTATGAAATCTTCACCCAAACATCTTAGCTAAGCAAAAATCTCCAGATATTTATGTCCTCTTAACTTCCTAGCAATAGGCCAGGAAAGCTTTACCAGGAACATTAATTCATGTTGATGATATGCTAGCTTTTCCCCCTGCTCTTGTCAGTTTCATTACACTGCGACATGTAGGCGCTCCTCTTTCCAACTAAATCTGTAAATATGATGCACCAGCCCCTAGAAATCTTGTATGAACTGTGGTCTCCTCAAAGGCAGGTAGCAAGGCTTATTCATTTTCCTATCCATAGCTTGACTCTCTCACTCTCTGCCATGTAGCTTTTCTTGCTTTTTGGTTAGTTTATAACCCATAGTTTCTTATGTCTGTTTCCTCTCTCCTTTCCACCTCTAAGTACCATTGTCCAGACTAAGTTCTTCCCAGATTAAAATAAATAGCAGTACACTAACCCAGTCAAAATTCAGCTCTCTGATGCATTGTTTTACCCATTGTCCCCACCTCAACATACTCCTTAAGTACTGTAAGGACAACAGCTGAAGATACTGAAGAACAAATTAGCCCTCCCGGTTCAAATCCTGGCTTGAGCACTTACCATGAATTTCTTACAAATTTTGAACTTCAATTTCATCATCTATAAAAACAAGGATATTAAAAGTATAGCTAGATCAGTAGGAGGTTGAAGGGCTTTATGCAGTAATCCCCACAAAATGTACACCACACTGCTAGCCATGTGTTTGTACTCTAAAATGTTACTATTTAGGGTTTAAGACAGCATCCAGAATATGGTTTTAGTCTCCATTGGTTATTATCCATTTAATGCCTCAAAAGACAAACAGAAGCTAGAAGTGGCCTTTCTGCTACACATAAGGTTATGTGTCTTACTGGACCCCTCAGATCGGGGGTAAAGTATAGGAAGAAACAGAGCCCATCACTCTAGGGCCCAGGAATCCAACCTCTGCCCCTTCTGACTGATGAGTAACTCTAGTTTATGGTATTTTAATTTCTCATCGGGTTTGCTATCATGTCATAGTAAATATTCCTTTTCGTATGCAACTATATATATCATTACCTGTGCAAAATATATCGAGTTCACTGCTCTTGCAAAATCCACAACTCTAAGAATTTAAAATGCTTACATTCATTAATCTCATTAAACTCACTAAGTATCCCAAAGCCACTTTAGTAGACAGAGGTTTGAAATATATGCTAACATTTCATTTATTTTGAAAATGAAGAACATCAGGAGCTTATACAGATGACCTTTACGAGTTTGTGTAAATTCTACATTAAATTTTTTTAATCCCTTTTTTTTTTTTTTTAAGGATTTGACAGAGAGAGACACAGCAAGAGAGGGAACACAGGCAAGGGGAGTGGGAGAGGGAAAAGCAGGCTTCCTGCTGAGCAGGGAGCCCCATGTGGGGCTCAATCCCAGGACTCTGGGATCATGACCTGAGCTGAAGGCAGATGCTTAACGACTGAGTCAGTCAGCCGCCCCTACATTAAATCTGTATCTCCTTTTTTCTGTACTAAGAATCTACTTTTTCAAGGACACTGGAGATAAAAGAAACAATATATCATAATTATACATTGCTTTGTTCCACGTAACACAGAAAACATTGTCAGAATTACAATACTTCTACCACCAACATAAATGTTCTAAAATATCAGTATTTTTTTCATAAGCTTATATTTTATACTTGAATTTTATATCTTCATTCATGTAAATTCTACATGTAATGGCTAACCACAAGTCTTTACATTAATGTCTTAGTCCTTTTGGGTATCTAAAACTCTGTGTCCAATAAATTACCAAGAAAGGACTCCTAGAAACATTATTCCTTGAGTTTTTACATATTTTGTAATGATCTTTATTTTTTTTGACAGAGAGACACAGCAAGAGAGGGAACACAAGCAGGGGGAGTGGGAGAGGGAGAAGCAGGGTTTCTGCTGAGCAGGGAGCCTGATGTGGGGCTCGATCCCAGGACCCCAGTGGGATTATGATCTGAGCCGAAGGCAGACGCTTAATGACTGAGCCACCCAGGTGCCCCGAGTTCTTACATATTGTCAGCAGTTTATGCATGATCTTTTAATTGAAAGTCAACTTTGTTGGACATTAAATTCTTGGATCATGTTTGTTTCTTTGTTTTCTTTATATATCATTATAATAGCTCTGCAGTTTTTTATTGTATTAAGTTGTCCTATCCAAAAGTCTAATAACCAGTCTGATTTTATTTCCTTGGTAAACCATCTGATAATCTTTCCCATATACTCATGGAATCTTTTCTTCTTTCTCTTTAAAGCTTAATTCTTTTACTAAGATATGTCTCAGTATTAGTGATTCTGAGGTACCCTTTCAATAAAGCAGTCTGAGTCTTTACTTTTTAAAAAGTTTTTAAAAATCCTTTTTTCAGTTCTGTTCTCTTATTTAGATTTTCGTTTTCATAAAATCTTACATGCATGTCGCATCTGTTTTGACTTTTCTATTCATTGGTTTTTCTGAAACACTTTTATCTTGTTAATTTTTTTAATGTCATCTTTTTCATTTTTTGTTTTTCTTGAGCAAAAACAATTTGTTTTTTGTTCTTGTATTTTTCCTAATTTTATCTTCATTTCTGAAAATGTTTCTACTACTTACTGAGTTCTATCACTAAAAGTCTGTGTTTTTCTAATTATTTATGATGTTCCTTCATATCTTGTGCCATTTTTCTAAAACTTGATTTGTTCACTTTGAAATTGTGGTTTTCATCTGTTTTTCATTCATGTCTTCCTACTATATTTTTTTTTATCTCTGGGTATTCTCTTTTGACTCTTATTATCTTTTTATCTTTTATTGTAAAAATTTTATTAAGATCTATAAAGATTTATTAAGATCTATAAAAAAATTATTGTAAACAATAATGCTTTTATTTGAGATTTGAATGTGATATTTTGCTCTTTTTTTAGAGAGAGAGAGAAGGAGGAAGAGGGAGAAACAGGAGGAGGGACAGAGGGAGAGGGAGAATCTTAAGCAGGCTCCAAACCGATGCAGAGCCTGAGGTGGGGCTCGATCTCTTGACCCTGAGATCATGCATGACCTAAGCTGAAATCAAAAGTGGGTTGCCTAACCAACTGAGCCACCAGGTGCCCTGTTTTTTTGTGTGTGTGAAGTCAAAGTTTGTGCTGTTAGTGGGGGCTGTGGTTGAGGATAGTTTTTCCTAATTTCGTTTTCATAGCCCAGGGCAGGCTCATTCTTTCCCTCTTTTGTTTTGTTTTTAGTGTTGAGAACTACAACAGCTTGCTTCATGAGATTTACTGGATCCTGTTTCCTTCCCCCTTCATGTACTGGTCCCTCCTTTTCCTTCATTGCTAGTTTCCGTGTTTTGCTCAGTTTGGATACTCTTCCCACCCATTTCTCTTCAGTGCAAGAAACTGTTCCAGAAAGGGCTTTTTGGCTTGTTGATGTTAAGAGTTCATTGAATTCATACTGTATCAGTACCCAAAACCTGTCCATGGACCCCCCCCCAGCACCACCACCACCTTATGGTCACTTGCTTTTAGAGTATACAAAATCCTCCTGTGGTCAGGTTTAATTTTCCATTTTTGGTGTTTTGGGGTATGTCAGATGCATGTTTTTTACTTTGTGCTTTCTCCTGTTGGATACAGATGTCACACAGGTGCTGCAACTTCAGTCATTGGTTTCCCTCTTCATAGTTTGTTTATGATGATGACTCATCACTTAATTTTACTAAGCATACCATCCATATGCTTCTGCCTTTGCTCTTCCTATTGCACTGTCATAGCCAAAGAACTTTGTTTTTTCACTTCTGTGACCATCCTCTCAGGATTCTTGAGAATATTTTTAAGCATAAGAGGTATGAGTAACAATTCTTCAGGTCTGGATTTTTCGCCTTTAGAGGTCAGCTCATTCCTTACCAACCTTTGGGAATCAGGATTTCATTTTTTTTTAATATTTGATTCCAGTATAATTAACATAGAGTGTTATATCAGTTTCAACTGGACAAGGTACTGATTCAACACCTTTACACATTATGCTCATCACAAAAACAGAGTAAAAGTAAACTACAAAGCAAAAGTAAAAGACTACACCAAAATAAAAAAAGCTTTTTCACATTTACTAAAACCATCAATAAAATAAAAAAGAACCTACCAAATGGGAGAAGATATTTGCAAATGATCTATCTGATAGGGGTTAATAATCAAAATATATAAAGGACAACTCAACACTAAAAAATAATACAATTTAAAAATGGACACAGTTTTTTCATGTCTGTTAGCTATTTGTATATCTGTTTTAGAGAAGTGTCTGTTAATGTCTTCTGTCCATTTTTTGATGGGGTTTGTAGTTTTTTGGGTGTGGACTTTGAATTCTTTATAGATCTTGGATATCAGACCTTTATCTGTAATGTCATTTGCAAATATCTTCTCCCATTCTGTGGACTCCCTCTTAGTTGTGTTGACTGTTTTCTTTGCTATGCAGAAGCCTTTTATTTTGATGAAGTCCCAAAAGTTCATTTTTGCTTTTGTTTCCCTTGCCTTTGGAGACGTGTCTTGAAAGAAGTTGCTGTGGCCAATGTCAAAGAGGTTATTGCTTATGGTCTCCTCTAGGATTTTGATGCATTCCTGTCTCATTTTGAGTTTATCTTTATGTTTGGGGTAAGGGAATGGTCCGGTTTCATTCTTTTATATGTAGCTGTCCAGTTTTCCCAGC
>PITA01020147.1:0-35668 GCA_004023965.1 Spilogale gracilis
CGTATTTTTTTTTTTCAAGATTTATTTATTTATCTGACAGAGAGATCACAAGTAGGCAGAAAGGCAGGCAGAGAGAGAGGAGGAAGCAGGCTCCCCGCTGAGCAGAGAGCCCAATGCAGGCCTTGATCCCAGGACCCTGAGATCATGACCTGAGCTGAAGGCAGAGGCTTTAACCCACTGAGCCACCCAGGCACCCAAGAAGTAGTATTTTAAGAAACACAATAGTGCTGGGCAGATGTTAGTATTTACTTATCAATAATACTTGATAAGTATTTTTTTTGGTGGTGAGTATGCATCTTTTGTTCATAGTTTTTATTGCATGCATTTTAGATTCTGTTTTATGCATTGAAAGGTTGTGTTTATTAACTTTAAAATGACTGAATTTGATTTGTTGGCTGCCAAAGTAAACATGAGTAATTCTCGTGCGCTCTTAAACCAGTTATATATACATAAATGTGTAATTATAAATTTAGCTCTGGTAATTATAAATTTTCTTCTTTTTTTTAGGTATTATGATCAGATTTGTTCCATTGAACCCAAATTCCCATTCTCCGAAAATCAAGTAAGTCATTAATTTTAATTTGTTTTAAAGTTGTATAAAAATAATGGTAAACCTTCCTTCCATACATGGTATCACTTTACTATTTTTATGTTTTTATGAGACCTTTTGATACAAATTAAAAGCTTGTAAACCCATCTGATAAACATCGGTTGTCTTTTTGAGGAGTGTCTTGGAATTCAATTGCTGTCATTGCTTAGTCACTTCTGGGTTTTTGTGGAGCATTTTATATCAGTATGATCTGTTGATTAATAATCTATGACTGATTAACATAAGCTATATATTTCTCTTTGTCTTTTACAGAATTAAGAAGGAAACTAGTCTCAGTTCATGCATTTAAAATTTTTGACACATATTTGACAAATACTTGACACATAGTTGCATATGACGTTGCAAGTGCTGATATGATTAGATGTTACAGTATAAAAATGTCTGCTTTTTTTAAAAGGCTAGATATTGGAGCTGTGACGATTTCTTACAGTTTTATTTGAGAGACTTGATAAACAAGGTTTTAGTTTTTGACATTTCTAAGTTTTAAAATCTGTAGTTCATGAAAAACACTTAAACAATCTTGTACTGAAGTTTTACAGGTGACATAATAATGTTGAAATTTGCTTTAAAATACTCATGGAAAAAAAGTGTATGTTTAGGGGTTGGAGGTAGGGCAGGGAAAGTGGGGTAGGTGAACCAAGAAGGACAAAAGGCTAAAACTGATGATGTCTATATGGGGTTCATTATGTTACTCTCTCTAGTTTTGTGTATATAGATAATGTCTTTAATCCTGAGTTGCAAATTTTTGTATGGGATTCCAATAGATAACTTAAAAGATAATAAGTTCTTTTAAAACTTTATGTGTGGAATATTAGAAGCAGAGTGAGATGCAGTTTTTTTATTAAGTGAACTTTTTATTTATGTATAGCATACATATAAAAGTTAATATATCATGTGTATAACTTGAATCTTAACAAGGTGAGTATACACATATGAGCACAGCCTAAATCAAGAAACAACATATTATCTCATCTCCTTCCTCCAATAATAACCCTTCTACTTTGTCATCATGGAATTGTTTTTAGTTTTACTTTCTGGGAAACCTGTGGTCTTACTTTTGTTGCCTTTGCTTCTCTTGGCTTATCTGATTATCATTTAAGTGCCTGTGCTGTTCAAGCCATTGTATGTTGTAAAGATGAGTGAGATAGAGTTTTCAGGAGAGGATAATATATATATATATATATATATATATATATATATATAATTACTGAGGCAGAATGACCATTGGAAATATCTTAGTGCCAGTATTTTACCTTTTTTTTCAGATTATTTATTTATTTGACAGAGAGAGAGATGGTGAGAGAGGAACACTAGCAGGGGAAGTGGGAGAGGGAGAGGCAGACTCCCCATTGAGTAGGGAGCCCAATGCGGGCCTCGATTCCAGGACCCTGAGATCATGACCTGAGCTGAAGGTAGATGCCCAACGACTGAGCCACCCAGACGCCCTATTTTACTTTTAAAAAAGAAAATTTTTTGGTCTAGGAAAAGGGAAAGAGTTAGTTGGCTAAAGAGAATTATGTTTTGACAAGCTTTGGTCCTTTTCCTCATTGTGGATTTTTCTTTGAAAGAGACCTAATATTTAATAAGATGTAAGAAGGTAAGATAATTTTCTGTTTTCTCTCTTTCTATCAAGATCTGCTTGACATTTACCTGGAAGGATGCTTTTGATAAAGGTTCACTCTTTGGAGGATCTGTAAAATTGGGTATGTAATTATTTTTATAAAAATAATAAGAAACTAGGTTTAAACACTTTGTATTATTTTAGATTTTTTTGTTTTTTTTTAAAGAATTTATTTAGGGGTGGGGCGCCTGGGTGGCTCAGTTGGTTGGGCGACTGCCTTCGGCTCAGGTCATGATCCCGGAGACCCGGGATCGAGTCCCACATCGGGCTCTCTGCTCTGCGGGAAGCCTGCTTCTCCCTCTCTCACTTCCCCTGCTTGTGTTCCCTCTCTGGCTGTGTTTCTGTCAAATAAATAAAACCTTAAAAAAAAAAAAAAAAAAAAAAAAAAAAAAAAGAATTTATTTAGGGGCGCCTGGGTGGCTCAGTTGGTTAAGCGACTGCCTTCGGCTCAGGTCATGATCCGGGAGACCCGGGATCGAGTCCCACATCAGGCTCCCTGCTCAGCGAGAAGCCTGCTTCTCCCTCTCTCACTCCCCCTGCTTGTGTTCCCTCTCTGGCTATGTTTCTCTCTGGCACATAAATAATAAAATAAAATTAAAAAAAATTAAAAAAAAAAGAATTTATTTATTTATTTGACAGAGAGAGAGCAAAAGGTGGAGAGGCAGGCAGAGGCAGACTCCCCGCTGAGCAAGGAGCCCAGTGTGGAACTCGATCCCAGGACTCTGGGATCATGACCTGAGCCGAAGGCAGATGCTTAATGATTGAGCCATCCGAGTGCCCTTTAGTTTTTTTTTTTTTTTAAGATTTTATTTATTTATTTGATAGAGAGAGGGAGAGAGGTGCACTTATTTTAGGTTTTTAAAATTGCTCTCCTACCAACTCTTTGTAAATAATAAAAATTTTTACATTTTATTTTCTTTTTAACTTCAAATTTTAATGTAATTGCTAAACATTTGTAGAGATCCTATGCCTTGCCTGGCACTGTCCTAGTTATAAAAATGAATAAGACAGTTGTATTCAGTCTGCCTAGGAAGATAGCTGAGCATTCTAAGATACACTGGGTAGTATAGATGAAGAAGACATCAATTCTGCTTGTTGAAAGAAAGCAGTGTTCGAGTTAGGCTCTGAAGGGTGAATTTGCTTTTCCCACCTAGAAAATAATGTTACAGGTAGAACGTTATAACCAAAGGTTAGAAGAGTGAAGGTTTTTTTTGATGTACCAGCTTGGCCTCTCTGTATTTTCTCATCTTTATTTTAAGATTTTATTTACTTATTTGACAGAGAGAGAGATCACAAGTAGGCAGAGACGCCGGCAGAGAGAGTGCAAGAAGCAGGCTCCCTGCTGAGCAGAGAGCCCGACGCGGGCCTCGATCCCAGGATCCTGGGATCATGACCTGAGCTGAAGGCAGAGGCTTTAACCCACTGAGCCACCAAGGCGCCCATATTCTCATCTTTAAGTAGGGAATAAAGAGTGCTGTGAAATACTATTTATTTCATCCGGTTCTTGTGTGGATTAAATGAGTGAATACATATGAAGTCCTTAGAAGAGTATATAATAAATATTAGCTGCAATGAATAATAGTAATATGTTTTGTTATAAATGATTAACATGCAATGTGTTATTTATAGTGACTGTGCATTATAGAGTATGTATTATATATAATAACATACAGTACAAAATAATAACATACAGTACAAATTATATATAATACATACTAATATAATTATTGTTAAGGCTTGAGACCATAGGTTGAATTGAGGATTATGGAGGGTGAAGACATTGGAAAGTAGATTATGAAGAGTTGGAAATATACTTTGAATTTGTATTCTTCTCTCTTATATGTTAATAACTAACGTTTATTGAGTATTTATTCCACCTAGGCACTGTGGAAGGGGCTTCACACATACTATCTTACTGAATTTCCCAAAAGCCCAGTGAATAAAGGCGCTATTTTTTTTTCAAAAAACAGTTTTTTTTTAAATTAGCATATAATGTAGTGTTTGTTTCATGGGTACAGGTCTGTGATTCATCAGTCTTACACAATTCACAGTGCTCACTGTAGCACATACCTCTCCAGTGTCCATCACCCAGCCAACCGCATCCCTCCTACCTGCTTCCACTCCAGCAACCCTCAGTTTGTTTCCTGAAATTAAGAATCTCTTATGATTCATCTCTTTCTCTCTGGTTTTGTCTTGTTTCATTTAAGAAAGGCATTATTAGTATCAGTTGAACACACTGGTTTAGAAAGATAAGTGACTTTCTAAGGTCATAAGGCAAGGAGTTAATGAAGTAGGATGTGATTCCTGAAAGCCTAACTCTGATAGAGACTAAAGGAGACAGACAGATCAGTGAAGAGACTGGTGAGGGTTGGTGAGATTAGACAAGGTGGTATATGTGGATGAGAGGAAGAGTGGGTATGAGTGACATTTCAGAGTTGAAACTAACTGGATCTGCTGACTGTTTCTCAGAAAAGAGTAGTAGTTGGGGATTGACTCTCAGATTTATACCTTGTTTTGACTTGTTGGATATTTATTCCTTCTAATAGATAAGTGGAGTCTGACTTTTTTGTGTTATGTCTGGATAGACATTTTTTTTTTTTTTAAGATTTTATTTATTTGACAGAGAGAAACACAGCCAGAGAGGGAACACAAGCAGGGGGAGTGAGAGAGGGAGAAGCAGGCTTCCCGCCAAGCAGGCAGCCCGATGTGGGACTCGATCTCGGGTCTCCAGGATCATGACCTGAGCCGAAGGCAGTGGCTTAACCAACTGAGCCACCCAGGCGTCCCTGGATAGACATTTTTCTTTGGCATTTGGAAACTGGGCTTAAAACTCAAAAGTAGGGGCGCCTGGGTGATTCAGCCGTTAAGCATCTGCCTTCGGCTCAGGTTATGATCCTGGAGTCCCGGGCTCCCTGCTTGGCGAGAAGCCTGCTTCTCCCTCTGTCACTCCTCCTGCTTGTGTTCCCTGTCTAGCTGTGTTTCTCTCTGTCAAATAAATAAATAAATTAAAAAAAACAACAACTCAAAAGTAGTAGAGATACTGATTTGGGAACAGTTATCATTAACTAATGATAAATCTGTCTTCTCTGGTAGTCAATAGATGGGAAAATGTGAAAGCCAGAGGTAGGGAATATAACATTCAAGGGACACAGGGGAAAAGGTTCCTAGAAATGAGGATGAGACAAAGCTTTCAGATCTTAGAAGAACCAGGGGAAAATAGAGACATGGAGTTGAATGCTGGGGAAGTTTCGGCGGTCATGTAGTCCAGTGGTTTCTGAGCCTGGCTATATATTAGAATTACCTGGGGAAAATGTGAAAGGTACAGATGTAAAGATACAGAATGCCAGATGTGATAGGAGGAATTTTCAGGGTGGGCCATTGGAATTAGTATCTTTGAAAATACTTCCAGGCGACTCTAATATTCATTTCAGGTTGGAACGTCATCGACAGAGTCATTGTGGCAGAAGTCATGTCATGTAAAGTTGGAGAGGTCGCTGGATTTGACAATGGGAGAAGTTTCACTAGGGGCATGCTGAAGAAATTGCGTCAGGTTGAGGGGTGGACCAGAAGTGAGGAAGTGGAAAGAAATACGGGTTGCTCATTTCAGAAAGTTTGCAGTAAAGATAAAGGACAAGGGAGCATTATGCTGAGAAGGAGACCAGGTTAAGAAAAAGAATTTTTTAATGCCAAATTGATAGGCTGAGAAGGAGCGGATGGTGAGATAGATTAAGTGATGAACCAAGTTCCTGGAAGAAGTGGGAAGTGAAAACCTTTAACATCAGTAAAGCAGGAGGTAGTTCCTCAAGGCACTTCCAGTAGCAAATTTTGAGAATTCAGTGTCCTTCAGTAATGTCTTGGTTAAATAAAGCATGGGCTACCCACTCATTAGAATATTGTGTAATTTTAGGATACTAAGAATGAGAGTGCAGATACATTTTTGTTTACATGTTTTGTTCTGTTTCTCAATGCATATCAAAGTTAGGTTTATACTATATTATGGTCTGTTAAGTGTGCAATAGCATTATGTCTAAAAAACAGTGTGTATGTAACTTAATTTAAAACTTTGTTGCTAAAAAAAATCATCTGAGCTTTCAGTGACTTGTAATTACTGATCACAGATCACCCTAATATAATTATAATCATGATGAAAAAATTTGAGATATTGTGAGAATTACCAAAATGTGACAAAGAGCTATAAAACGAACAAATGCTATTGGAAAAATGGCACTGATAGACTTGCTTCTTGCCACTAACCCTGTTTGTAAAAAGAAATGCAGTTATCTGCAAAGCCCAGTAAAGTGGAGCACGATAAAATGAGGTATGCCTATAAGTTTGTCTTTTTGTGATCAGCGTATTTCACTTAGCATAATGTCCTCAAGGTTCATCCACTGTGTAGCATGTGATGCGATTTCCTTCATTTTTAAGGCTGAATGATAATTCCATTGTATGTATATACCACATTTTGTTTTTCTGTTCATTCGGCAGTGGACACTTCAGGTTTCTTCTGCCTTTTGGCTATGATCTTGGGTGTACAAATAGCTTTTTGTGACTACTCTCAATTCTTTGGGTATACACCCAGAAGTGGAATTTTTGGATCATATGGGAATTTTCTTTCTGATTTTTTGAGGAACTACCATACTGTTTTCCATAGCAGTTTTAGTATTTTACATTTCCCATCAACAGTGCTCAGCAGTTCCAATTTTTCCACGTCTGCCAACCGATTGTTACTTTTTTTTTTTGCTGTTCTTGATAATAGCTATCCCAGTGGATGTGAACTGTGTAGTTTCTTGTGCAGAGTAGTATTTTAACCACATTTTCTGCTAGCCTTCTGAGAGATGTATTGACATAAAGGAGTGAGACTTGGAGGTGCTTGTGTTGGGTTAGGTTTGTAGTAGTGAAGAACTGGCTTGGATGTGGTGAGAAGATATAATTTTTTTTTTAAACTTTTTTTTTTTTAAGATTTTATTTATTTATTTGACAGAGAGATCACAAGTAGGCAGAGGTAGGTAGAGAGAGGGGAGGAAGCAGGCTCCCTGCTGAGCAGAGAGCCCCATGCGGGCCTCGATCCCAGGATCCTGACATCATGACCCGAGCTGAAAGCAGAGGCTTTAACCCACTGAGCCACCCAGCTGCATGAGAAGATATAATTTTGAGAGAGGTGATGGGAAAATGGGAATAATTTATTTGAATTGAAGTGAGAATTGATATGAGAATGACTTTTCATTTGGAACCTGACAAACAACATTGTGGACGTAAAGGGAAGAATAATTCATTGATCTTTTGAATTTTAGACGATGGGAATATTGCTATGGAAATAAACACCTGGCAGGAAAGCATTAGAAATATGGGCAGTTATTTTGGGTGAGAAAACAGGTTTGGAAACTTGTTTTTGTGAGAGTTAATATCTGAAACATTCATTTTCTTTAGAAAAATAAACTGATAAATTTTTCCTTCTTAATTTTTTAAGCTCTTGCAAGCTTAGGATATGAGAAGAGCTGTGTGTTGTTCAATTGTGCCGCCCTGGCGAGCCAGATTGCAGCAGAACAGAACCTGGATAATGATGAAGGATTGAAAATCGCAGCTAAGCATTATCAGGTATGCAGAAAGGTAACCATATAATGGTCAACGCTCAGTTGTATTAAATTGAAAATAATTTGTATTTAGGTTTATAGATGTTTCTTTATACACAGATATTTTATTGAAAGGTAATGCACTTTTTTTAATGACTTGATTAATACTTTTGAATTTTGATAAACTTTGTACCTGTAGACCAGTTCTGGTTTTCTTCACCGTTGTATACCCAGCACCTAGCACAGTGCCTGGCACATAAGAAAGGCTCAATAAATGTTGGGAGAACAAACGATTGAATGTTTTAGTTGAAGTTCTTGGTAAATCCCTTTCAAGTAATTGACTCATTTAAAAATTTTGTACAGTTGACCCTTGAAAGTGTGGGGTTTAGAGGTGCTGACCCCCTACACTGTTGACAAACATACTGTAACTTCTTTTTAAAAGATTTTATTTATTTGACAGAGAGAGAGAGATCACAAGTAGGCAGAGAGGCAGGCAGAGAGAGAGAGGAGGAGGCAGGCTCCCTGCTGAGCAGAGAGACCAGTGCAGGCCTTGATCCCAGGACCCTGAGATCATGACCTGAGCTGGAGGCAGAGGCTTTAACCCACTGAGCGACCTAGGCGCCCTATACTGTAACTTTTGACTCCCCTAGAACTTAGCTACTTATAATCTACTGTTGACCAGAAGTCTTGCCCAAAAATACGTAACATATTTTGTATGTTACATGCATTTTACATTGTGCTTGTAAAGTAAGCTAGAGAAAAGAAAATGTTATTAAGAAGTACATAAGAGAAAATTTATAGTACTGTGCTGTATTTATTGAAAAAAATATCCTGGCATAAGTGGACCTGTGTAGTTCAAACCTCTGTTGTTCAAAGGTCTAATGTACATTATTTTAATATATTTTTTTTTTAGAATGAGGGACATCTAAAATTTCAACATTGTCATGGAAGTTAAAGACCTAAGAAAATTTTAACTCTGAGACTTGGGGAGGTCATATTTAAACGTGGTCAGGCATGTAATGTTCTTAAGTTGGCTGAATTTAGATTTTATATGTTGTTATTTACTAATATGGCATATTTCTGGGAGTATATTATTAACTTATTTTTATTTTAAAGAATAAACGATTGCTGTTGGGTGATATGTATAATTATATTTTCATGTTTTATATTATGTTTTAATTTACAAAGTGTGCTCATGTACATTATTTAATGCTCACATAAACCTTGTAATGCGTGTAACATAATGGCATTCTTATTTTATATACAAGGAGACTAAAAGGTCAGAATGTTAATAACTGACTGGTCCATTAGGGTGTCAGGTGTTTCAATTCCAAATTTTATGGAATTCTTAATGGTCCTTCCAGTGTTTTCTTTGGCTCTGGAATTTGCTTGTCTTAGAGGTTGGGTCTGATTTTTTCTTGTTGTTTAAGTTTATGAATGAGGTGTGAGGAATACTCTTCTAAAAAGGTGAGAGGGGGCACCTGGTTGGCTCAGTCGTTGGGCATCTGCCTTTGGCTTGTGTCACGATTCCAGGGTGCTGGGATCAAGCCCCATATTGGGCTCCCTGCTGTACCCTCTCCCACTCCCCCCGCTTGTGTTCCCTCTCTTACTTTCTCTCAAATATATAAATAAAGTCTTTAAAAAAACATGAAAAAGTGAGAGGAAAATACATTTTAAGCAAACAAGGTGCTCCAAATTGTGGCCTGCCATATAATTTTGAATGGGGATGGATAACAGACAGGATGCTGCTCATCCCTTTTCTTTTTGAGGCTATAGCAGGGGCCAATATTTTAAAATGTGAAAATGAAGTAAACTTAATTATTTACTTTTCTATTAACTATAACTCAGTTAGTTGGCATGTGATATCTTAGAGGGCATTCTTAATTACTGAGAACATTCCACCCTGTGAGTCACTTCTGGGATTTATAGCAGGTCACGTAGTGTGATGGACAGGGAGGGGTGCACTAGTCAGCAGACCTAGATCCTAGGCTGGTCTAGGCTGTTTGCCACCGAGAGTCCCTGTGCCCTTGGCTGTGTTCTTTAATAACCTCTCTGGGTCTCCATTTCCAAGATTGGTGAGAGAGACTGGATCCTTTGTTGTTCTAGTCTGTGATTCTCTTAGTTTCTTTTTTTTTTTTTAATCTTTTTTTTTTTTTAAAGATTTTATTTATTTGATAGAGAGAAACACAGCGAGAGAGAGGGAGCACAAGCAAGGGGAGTGAGAGAGGGAGAAGCAGGCTTCCCGCCGAGCAGAGAGCCCGATATGGGACTCGATCCCCGGTCTCCGGGACCATGACCTGAGCCGAAGGCAGTCGCCCAACCAACTGAGCCACCCAGGCGCCCCTGTGATTCTCTTAGTTTCTTGAGCAGGGTCAGGTCATCATCTCTTGCAGATGCTCTAGTTTTATACTTCCTGACTGCAGAAAACGTGATTTTTACTTTCAATGTAGTTAACCTTGAATCTCTGCATAACCCACAACACCTTTTAAACTCAGACTGATTCCTTTTCCCAGGATAATTTGTTTCATAAAAAGCACTTATTTTTGTCTTAACTTCTGCAAAATATAGTCAGGAATAGAAGATTTGATGGGGAGCATTTCACCAGGGACCTTTGAAAGCCAAATAGAAATCATTAGCAGTGGATAATAATGCTGTTTTTCAGAGGACTAGGTACTTGTACTATCTGAGGTTTTCCCAAAGCACAGCATGTTTAATTACTTGACAGATGAATTTATTTGGGACCAAAGTAAAATCATTTTAGCACTAAATGCATTTCGATAATGTTTTATCCCTGCCTTTATTCTCATGTTAGTCTTGAGGAAGTATATCTAAAAATAAGTTTAACCAGTTTGTCCTCTAAAAGTTACTGTATTTTTTGCTGCAGTGTACTTTTAATCTTTGTTAAATTTTCTATTAACTGTATAGCATTGTTGTCTGTAGGTCAGATGTTTTTAGATCTGTAACAATATAAAAATTTAAAAATTGTAACTATTCAACTAAATTAATATTTGAAATGATTTGTGTGTCACAGTAGAAATTAAGTCTTGGCTGAGTTTCTGTAGATTTCAAAGAAGTTCTTTTTTTCCTCCCTGTAGTTTGCTAGTGGTGCCTTTTTACATATTAAAGAGACAGTTTTATCTGCCTTAAATCGAGAGCCTACTGTGGACATTTCTCCAGATACTGTTGGGACCCTCAGTCTTATTATGTTGGCACAGGCCCAAGAAGTATTTTTTTTAAAAGCCACAAGAGGTAATTTTAATTTTTCCTCTATTTTGTTGCATGTGAAAGAAATGATAAACTTTAAAATAGGAAGGTGATTAGATTATAGTATGTTCAATGTAGAACTTTCCTTTTTGAACTTGACACATGGGTTATTGAAAATTTTCAGCTTTCCTTTTCTGAAATTAAGGTGTTACAAATGAACATTTATGAATATAGGCTGTGTTTGATGCCTTTATGAAATAGATAGCTATTGTCTTAAAACACTAAGCCCTGAAATAATATTTGTGTAAGGTTTGTAATGGGTCAAAAATTCATTCATTCAACATATATTTATTGGGTACCTACTGTGTGTGCCAGTCACTGCTCTAGGCTCTAGATAGAGGTTGCAGACAAGCAAGATTCTTATTTTCAGGAAGCTTACATTTTTAGTGTGGGGAAGATGATAGGCAAGAAATTAAGTAGCCAAGGTGATTTTAAAGAGACATAATTGCTACAAAGAAAATAAGATAGATTATGTGATAATGCCTGGTGGCCTGGCTCTGGGTAAGGATACAGGGGGAGTCATGCTGATTTTAGATTCATTAGTCAAGAAGAGTTTCTTTCAAGAGATCTTTGCTAAACTAGACGTAATTAATCAGAAGGAGCATCTGGCAGAGTCCCTGGCCCTGTGAATGAGGAAATAAAACAGTTCTTAGAAGGCATATAAGTTAGTACGAGAGATTGGGATATGGTCTGAATATGGAAGTGCAGAGAAATTGAAAATAAGATCAGTCATCTTGTGGAAGTAATAGGAACTGGAGTAGTTTTTTTCCTTATAAAATAACAGCTTATACTAAGATAGAATTCATAAATTTACCCTTTTGAAATTTACAGTTTATTGTTTTTTAGTGTATTCAGAGTTTTGAAACCATCAGCACTATCCCTTATTTTCAGACATTATCGTCACCCCAAAAACAAACTCCAAACCCTCTCACCATTCCCCCTTTTTCCCAGCCCATGGCAATGACTAATCTATTTTCTGACTCTGGATTTGCCTATGAAGTGGTTAAATTTTACGTGAAAAAGTTGATTTCATCAGTAAGGATTTTTTTTTTTTTGACAAATGTACTAACTTGTGATCTCAGTGTTTATACTGTTATCATGATATACCGGATTATTTTATATTTATTTTAATTATGACCATCAATTTAATATTTTATTCCAGATAAAATGAAAGATGCCATCATAGCTAAATTGGCTAATCAGGCTGCAGATTACTTTGGTGATGCTTTTAAACAGTGTCAGTACAAAGATACTCTTCCCAAGGTCAGTTATTGTTTTCGTAAACACTTGGTTATTTTGCGTGTGGAAATAACTTGGATGTTTTTGTGTATAAGAAGGTGCATTGAAAATTATGTTTTATAAAGAAAGTTGAAATTAGGAGAGGCATTTGGAGAATGTATTTGTAGAAATTATTTATTATCCATGAAAAATTCTTTAATATTTAAGGTCTGCCTTTGTCTCTGCTCTTTACTAAATTTGTTTTTCCAAGCTAAAACTTTCTGGAAATTTTTGAACCTCTGTCTCCAGTAATTTTACCACATGAAGGCTTTGTGTAGTTCTAATTCATTGGTGATTTGCTATAAGCATGAATACTTGGGCATGTTGTTTAGTCACACTTTTAATTATTTTCCTGTTTTCTTAAAGATGAGTCTTAAAGCACAAAAACAGACATAAAGACAAAAGGAAAAGAAACAAATTCATGTAGTATTTTGATTAGAATTAAGTTTCGCCAACAGGGACAGAAAATTGGGCTGCTTTGGACCCCTAGGGAAAACAACCATCTCAAACCACACATCACAGGGAGTACTGTTTTATTTATTTATTTATTTATTTATTTATTTAAAAAGATTTTATTTATTTATTTGACAGAGAGAAACACAGCGAGAGAGGGAACACAAGCAGGGGGAGTGAGAGAGGGAGAAGCAGGCTTCCAGCTGAGCAGAGAGCCTGGTGTGGGGCTCGATCCTGGGTCTCCAGGATCATGACCTGAGCTGAAGGCAGTCGCTTAACCAGCTGAGCCACCCAGGCGCCCTGGGAGTATTGTTTTAATGTAAACTTTTCTGAAGTGGCATTTGAAAAGACAAGTCAGTGATTATCATTTGTAAATGACAGAGCAGATAATTAGACTAACACATAAACTCAGAATTGTTAAAAAAGGGATTTACATATTGTGTGAAATGTAGTATGTTTCAGCTACTCTTTTGGAAATGTTCAGGTAATTAGTTTTACCTGTATAAATAGCATATGGTTTTTGTTACATGATTTTTTGTAGGAGAATTTATTGACTTTTAAGTCATTTAGGAATCTTTGTAAATTATGAAATTGCAGACAATTTTGTAGTGAAATAAAAAAAAAAAGCATGTAAATATTTCAGTAGCACAAATTAGTTGGGGAATTGGGAATTCATGTGAAGGAATTCCTGGAGATTTAAAATACACCAACAGATCAGTAGAAATTTGCCCAGGACTCTTGGATGTTAGTACTGTTACTCCTGAAAAGAGCCTTGGGATCTTCTCTCACCTCTTTTTCATCTGAAAGACCTTATGTTCAGTTGCACAGTGTACCGTTACATCCTGTTGGGCCATTAGTTCAGTCCTGTCACGGAGAGAAGAAAGTCACCTTCAAAGACTTGGAAACTACCTCTGCAGCGTTCCTGGTATTCCTTGAAAATCTCCTGTTTAAATACCAAGTTGCTCCAGCCTTACCTTGAGAACTGGCATGAATACAGCTTGAGATTTAGATGTCTTTTTTGCCTTTTTACTAATAAAGCTCATAAGGTATTTTCATATTCTAGTTCTAAAACTGGAATATCTGCAAGTAGTGATCCAGGAAGCTAGGAAAGTATTCCCTGGGAGGCAGGAGAGCATATCAGGTAGTACTTGAGTTTTTGACTGTCTTTATTTTTTTGTCTAGTATATTTCTTGGATTTCATATGTCATGTACTTCCTAAAGACAGCAAATTTGCAGGCTAGGATTTGACATTTTGGAAAAGCATCTACAGAAATAAGTGCTTCTCTGGTTTATGTGTTTGGATCTTTTAAAACTAATTTTGACTGGGGTTTTCTTCAAAACAAATTAGAGCAAATATAACACTTTATCTATTAGATATTAATTTAGTGCATTTGTCTGTTTGCTATCTATGTATTTTTGAGTATATGATCTGAAATGTTAGTGTTTACACTAGATTTTTATTTGGCTAGAAATCATTTATTAAAAAACCTCTTAGGATATAAATGTAAGTGGGAACTTAATTTACTGTCTTTTGTCTTTTAAACATGATGAAACAGTCAGCTGTAGAGCATTTTCATTAGCGTATGTGAGTAATGGTGGTTTAGTTAACTGTAAGGGCTGGGTAAGGACTCATAAGAAAGCTTCTAAAGCCCTGTGCTTGGTATTCCTCTGTGAATATTTGTTTTCCTTCTCTTTCTAATGCATGCTTTCCTGTCTTCTTTGTAAACAAAATGTTGACTTCATGGCTTGATTGAAGACTTAAAAAGCTTAAATTGGCTTCACTTAACAGTTCAAAAAAAGAAAAAAACCCTTAATTTTGATTGGAAGAAAAAAATTGAATTCATTAATTCAGTTCCTGCAGAATCATGTGGTCTTCTCTGTTTACACCTAATGACTAACCTATCTCTAAACCATTAATGGGGTGATTCTAATTTCTGTCTCCTCCTTTTTCTTCCTGCATCCCATGTTGTCTGTGGTGGTTTGTGTGGTTGGACTCTCCCCTGGTCAGTATTTTTATTTCCAGGAGGTGTTCCCTGTCTTGGCTGCAAAGCACTGTATCATGCAGGCCAATGCTGAGTACCACCAGTCTATCCTGGCAAAACAACAGAAGAAATTTGGAGAAGAGATTGCAAGGTTACAGGTGAGTCTCTTGAAAATAAATGCTCAGTTGTCCTATCAGCAGAGAACAGTGATTGTTTTTATCTTTAGACTTTACCTGCTTAGTAAAGAAGGTTTTTTATCTTTAGGCTTTACCTGGGTGCTTTTTGAAATCTTTTTTTTTTTTTTTTTTTTTAAAGATTTTATTTATTTGTTTGTGAGAGAGAACATGAGTGGGAGGGATGGAGGGGTGGGGTGGGGGCAAAGGGAGAGGGAGAAGCAGACTTCCCACTGAGCAGGGAGCCTGATGTGGGCTTGATCCCAGGATCCAGAGATCATAACCTGAGCTGAAGGCAGAGACTTTAACCCTCTGAGCCACAAAGGTGCCCCACCATGTTTTTTTTTGTTTGTTTGTTTCTTTTTAAGATTTTATTTATTTATTTATTTTAGGGAGAGAGTGTAAGGGGGAGGGAGAGGGAAAGAATCT
The DNA here is from genome assembly GCA_004023965.1 of Spilogale gracilis. Taxonomy (NCBI): domain Eukaryota; kingdom Metazoa; phylum Chordata; class Mammalia; order Carnivora; family Mephitidae; genus Spilogale; species Spilogale gracilis. Next base: position 15,381 of record PITA01020147.1, read on the forward strand.
CAAGCAGACTCCTTGCTGATGGAGCCCGGTGCAGGACTTGATCCCATGACTCTGAGGTTGTGACCTGAGCTGAGACCGAGAGTTGGACACTCAACTGACTGAACCACCCAGGTGTCATGTTTCTTTTTATAGGAAATAATCTAAATTACCATGGTTTAGAAAGGTTGTGCAGTGCTTAACTTGGGGCCTAGCCTTTGAATTGGGACATACAGTTCCATAGCTTGGGAAGGACAGTGGTAATACAGTTGACCCTTGAACAACATAGGTTTAAACTGTGTGGTCCACTTAAACACAGATTTTTTTATAGTGCTGTAAATGTATTGTCTCTTCTCTGTGATTTTTGTTTTTTGTTTTTTTAAGATTTATTTATTTCCAGGGTAGGGATTGGCAGAGTGAAGGACAGAGACAGAATCTCCAGCAGACTTCCTGCTGAGCATAGAGCCCAGATGCGGGGCTTCATCTCCAACCCTGGGATCATGACTTTAGCCAAAGTCAAGAGTCAGAGGCTTAACTGACAGAGGTGCTCAGGGCCCCCTCTGTGATTTTCTTAGTAACATTTTCTTTTCTGTAGCTTACTTTACTATGAGAGTACAGTATAAGATACATGCGACATTACAAAATATGCGTTACTTGTTTATTTTATGGGTAAGGCTTCTGGTCAGCCGTAGGTTATTAGTTAAACTGTTGGGGAGTCAAAAGAGTGGATTTTTGACTGTGTTGCAGGGTGTTGGTGCCACTGATGCCTGCGTTGTACAGGGTCAACTTTATATATAAATAGAACTTGTAAACAACAGAGTATCCTCTGTGTAGTGGTCCATACTGTCAGCATTGAGGCTGTCAGAAACTGTGACATCTGGGTCAATTTCACAACAGGGGCAAGGGCTGTTTATATGAGTTGTTTGTATTTTGAGTATTAGTGAGCAGAGGGTAGGAAGAGGACTGTTAAGGAACTTTAAATATGGATTGGATATTAAAAGATACTCTGCACATATCATTTGGGAAATTCAGATTAAGTATTTTCATGGGGGAAGAAACCTAAGTCTTTTTTTTTTTTAAGATTTTATTTATTTATTTGAGAGAGAGAGAGAGAGAGAGCAAGCCTGAGTGTGGGTCAGGGAGAGGAAGAAGCAGGCTCCCTGCTGAGCAGGGCTTGATCCCAGAACCCTGAGATCATGACCTGAGCTGAAGGACATGCTTAACCAACTGAGCCACCTAGGCACCCTGAAACCCAAATCTTATAAAAAAGAAAATGCATGCTTATTCTTCACACGGACAGAATCAGAGAAAGGTATACTTCTTAATAAAATGCAGATATTCAAACATACCTCAGTTGTCCAGAGTTGACTTTGATTACCATAGTATTAGAAGTTTAGTTCCTTTATTTTCTGGGAATTCCAAGACTCTTAGTTGCAGGTAAGGTCTTACTGTCTATAAACCAGTAATATAAGAGTTCTTTAACATCCCCTCTGGAAAAAGGAAACTGTTTCAGACTTGACCAGTGAGAGTTAGTAAAGACTTTTTTCAGTTACACATAGGAGTTTGGGACTTCAGTTTTAGCTTTAGTCAAAGGTAGAAAGTTAACACAATATACGAAAACTAATTCATATCTCAAGGGCTGGTCCTCTTTCCATGTGTGAGATTTTTTTACTTGATTTGACCTCAGAAATAGGCAAACAGAACAAATAGAAAGTCTATGGCTCATAGTACCCCATGAACCTGATAGAGATCATTAGATGGTTACACCATGAAACCAACTTTTCAGTCATTGTCAGCAATGGGAGAAAGAAACATTGTCATGAGCAAACAAGAAACAAAACCAAAATCACAGTCAGGAAAATCAAAACAGTAGATAAAATAGCAGTGAAGGTAAGATTGTTGCTTGGGATTTACTTTTGGGGCAAGAAAAATTGTACCTGGCTCATAGGACTCATGAGCTGTCATTCCTGGACAGTACCCTTTATTTGGCTCCAGAGGCCATACTCTTGATTATCTTGGTGGCTTCTCTAATGCAGACAAAGTAGTTTTCAAAAAGACATAAAAATAGATACAGAAATATGACTCTGTAGAATGAATATGTGTCAGATATACTCAATTCATTAATGAGGAACCTAGGAAAACTGATTTTGTGAAAGTATTGTTTGTTAATAGTTGTGGTAGTAATTTGTAGGTATTAAGGAGATTTTTCTTACCAGATGTATGCTTACATATTTATGGATGAACTTTAGTTTCAGATGATCCTACAAAAAAATGTACATGTAAGTGTATATAATGGGGAAGAATGATAAAGCAAATATGGTAAATTGGTAACACCTGTTGAACCTAAGTGGGTCTTTTATTATTCCTTGTTCTCTTTTTTCAATTTTTCTATGTGCTTGAAATTTTTTGAAGTGAAAAATTGGGAAAATTAGGTATATATCAAGGTATACACTTCACCCTTTCTCTGTTTCCCTTCTGTCCTGTTCCCTCCTTCCCCCACCCCCACTGCCCCAAAGGTAATTTCCTTTAGATTCTCATTTAATCCTTTCAGTATTTTTTTTACTTTGAAATGTAAGCAAATACATACACTTGCATACACAATACACACAATGCATATTCTTAACTCTTCCCATTCTTTCATTTGAGGTGCTGTGCCTCATATAGAATTGTGTGTCTTGCTTTAATCATGTAACAGCCTATCCTAAAGATCTCTCCATTTTAATATAGCAGTAGAGTGCTTTGGCAGCACATATGATAATAATGATATAGCAATAGAGACACCTTCCTAATTTTTGTTTAGAGCTGAAGTGTACTTCACTGTATAAACAGCAGTTTATTGCTATCCCCTATTGCTGGACACTTGGATGTTTCCAAGATTTTTTGCAAGTAATACTACAGTGAATAATTATGTACACATGGCATTTTGTATTTTAGCAGGTGTCTTGGCTCTGGCTTCCATTATCATTGATTGAGGGTTTGAACAACAGGAATTTGTTTTCTCATAGTTGTGGAGGTTGAGACCAGGATGTCAGCGTTCTGGTGAGAGTTCTCTTTCTGGTTTGTGGATTGTTGGCCATCTTCTCTCACATGGGTTAGGGGAGGAGAGAGAGCACATTCTTCTGTTCATTGTCTTGAAAGGGAACTAGTCCCATAATGATGGCTCTGCCCACATGGCCTCATCTAAACATAGTCTTCCAAAAGTCCCATCTCCAAGTACCATCACTTTGAGTGTTAGAGCATGAACATATGAATTTTTAGAGTGGGGTGAACAGTTTAGTTCATAGCAACCAGGTATACCTTAAATTTCTAGAAATAGGGTTGCTGATAATAAAAGTATAATACATCTATAATTTATTAAATATTATACTTGGATCTTTGATCCACTTGGAATTCATCCTGAAATGTGAAGTATGGATCCAGTTTTTCTTTTTCCAAATGGCTTACCCACTTATCCCCAAACCATTTATTACAGTGATTTTCTACTCCACTGATTTGAGATTCTGGCTTTGTCACACTAAATTTGTCATATATATTTGGGTCTATTTCTAAACTTTTTATTCTGTTTCATTGGCTTATCTTCATGTTCCAGTTTCATACAGCTTTAGTCATTGACTCTTTAAAGTATTTTAATGCCTGATAAGTATCCATCTCTCATTTCTGAATTTTCCTGATTGTTCTTTTTGTTTATGCTTCTGTATGAATTTTCTTTTACTTTAATATTTTCTATGGAAAATTTGAAAAAAATGTATATAGGGTATGAATCATCAAATATCAAAGCTCCAGTGATTATCAGTATTTTGCTATTTGTGTTTCATTTATTTCCCCTTCCCCTCTTTTTTTTTTTAAAGGGTGAACTATTTAACAAGTAGAATTTTTTTTTTTTAAAGATTTTATTTATTTGACAGAGAGAAACACAGCCAGAGAGGGAACACAAGCAGGGGGAGTGAGAGAGGGAGAAGCAGGCTTCCCGCCGAGCAGGGAGCCTGATGCGGGACTTGATCCCGGGTCTCCAGGATCATGACCTGAGCCGAAGGCAGTCGCTCAACCAACTGAGCCACCCAGGCGCCCCCCTCTCTTTTCTTTTTATTTTAAAGATTTTATTTATTTGACAGAGAGAAACACAACCAGAGAGGGAACACAAGCAGGGGGAATGAGAGAGAGAGAAGCAGGCTTCCCTCCGAGCAGGGAGCCCGATGCAGGACTCGATACCCGGTCTCCAGGATCATGACCTGAGCCGAAGGCAGTCGCTTAACCAACTGAGACACCCAGGCGCCCACCCCTTCCCCTCTTATTTTTTTGGAGTATTTCACGTATTTCATCCTTAAGTACTTTACTATGTATCTCTATAAGACTTAAAAAAAAAACATACAAATAAACCCTGAAACTACAGTGTCATCCCACCCAGCAAAATTAATATTGGTTAATAATTAATACTAGTAATGTAATATTATGCAAACCCAGTTTAGTTTTCCCACGTTTTTTCTATACTGTTTTCTCACAGTTGGTCTGTGCAAATCAGGATCCATACAAGGTCTTCACATTGCATTTGGTTGGTGTGTCTTACAAATCTTGAATTTGTGATGGCCTCCCTCTCCCTGACTGCCATATTGAATTCTCCTCACTTTCTTGTTCTGTGTATTTCTTAAATGGTGTCTGTGATGTCTATTATCCCTTTTTTGTTAATGTGTAAATATTTCAAGGTCTTTTAAGAAGTGATTTTGAGTTTTTCTTCATTCTCTTGCCTGAGTTCTGTCAGTTCCTGTTCCACATTCTCTTGGTATCTGCTTTTCATGTACTGTTGTCTGGGCCATCTGGTCCTCTGTTCATATTTTGTGTGCTTTTGATACTATGATTATACCCTTAAGTTTTTTAGTTTATTTTAGTTTTTTCAGCATGCTGTTTTCATCTGCTTTGTGACAACATTTCTTTGGTGAATTTTCATGACCTGTTGGAAAGTTACTTTATGCTCATTTTCATCCTTTTTCTCTTGGTTTCTTTGTGTTAAGGCAGATGGGAAGCTGTATCGGTTACTTGTATTTGACTGAGCATTGATTTTGATCGAAGAATAGCAAGAGTCTTCTGAGTAGGGGAATGGTGCCTGATAGTGTTCCATGTCCCTTTGTGTAAGGGTGCCCTCCTCAGTTTCTCTTCTTTGGCTCTCAAAGGCTAGAATGGTTGAGGAAGGACTCTTGCCCTGAATTCCTTACAGCCTCTGCTTTGCAGGGTGGTGCCTCTGCTTTGAGAGCTTGTTATTTTGTTGGCCTTTTCTGAGTACTCACCCCCTTTCTTCTTTCTCCCTGCTTTTCACTCCTCTTGTCTGCTTCCCCCAGCCTTCATGCCTTTGATTAATCGGCCTCTTGCTCTCAGCAGTCCCTTCTTGGGATGAGGTCAGCAGTCTCCTCGTGGGATGAGGCCCCTCAGTATTCCAGTGTTTCCTGTGAGCCCCTGGTGGCTGACATGGGCCATTTGGCTTTGCCTTTATCATCTGTTGGCACTTGTTACCTCATTCCATTTCATCATTTTCAGATTTTCTTAAAGTCATTTTCTCTCATGGCAGGGAGGGGGGCTTAGCAGTCCCTTTTTTTCTCCAGTGTATTCAGTGTATCTGAACAACTCTAGTATTAACTTTGCTATTTGACCACATATTTACAAATCAAATGTGAAAAGTGATTTAAATTTGTACATTTTCCATCTCCTGGTTTACGTTGAAGATGTAGCTTTTGTTTTGCTCTATTGATTTTGCATCCAAGCCATCTCTCTCGTTATTTAGAATAATGTAGTTGACTTTTTTAGGTTTTCCTGGTATGCAAATACATCACCTGTAAATCATTTTTTTCCTTACCTAAATTTTGTATGATTTTATTTTTTAAAAAATATTTTATTATTTGACACAGAGATCACAAGAGAGGCAGGCAGAGAGAGAGGGGGAAGCGGGCTGGACCCTGAGATCATGACCTGAGCCGAAGGCAGAGGCTTTAACCCACTGAGCCACCTAGGCGCCCTGATTTTATTTTTTTGTCTGGTTGTTTTGACATATTCTGGGGTTGTTGATGATGCTGTTTTGACTCTAGGAATGTTTCTTATATTTCTCTGCTAAGTGTGTTAGCTTTGGGGGTTAAGCTTTTATCATGTTAAGGAATTGAATATCTATTTTGAATTTACTAAGATTTTCAAAAATATCAGTGATGAATATTATCAAATGTTTTTTCAACGTCTGTAGATAATTTTTTAAAATTAAAATTTATTACTTGGAGAATTACATAAGTAGGTTTTCTTAAACCATTCTTGTATTTCTGTATCATCAAACCATTCTTGTATTTCTGTAATTTGCTGTTTCACACTTGATTTATCTCCAGTGATTACTCTGTATACGTGTTCTCTGTATGTCTGAGGATGCTATATATTCTCTGTGAAGCCTAAGGTTCCCAATGTCTGGTAAATCAAACTCATTAATTGTGTTGTTCAGATCTTCTATAATCTTAACAATTTTTTTGTTTACCTGGTCTGTCATGTTAAGACAGGAGTGTTAAAATCTTCCCCTCTGATGAGGGGTAGATTTATAAATTTCTCATTGTAATTATTTATATACACAGATTTATTAAATGCAAAATATAAGAAGTTTTAAGTCTTTCTGGCAAATTGGCAGATGTTAAGCTTTAAGTACTGAATTTATGCCTAATGATGCTTTTGGCTTTATTGCCTATTTTATCTGATGTTACTATATCTGAAACCACCTAAGTAATTCAGTTCGAGCCCTACATTTACGTGAGGCATATGCTCATCTTATGAATCATGAGGGTAGACCTTTTTAAAAAAAATATACTCCTATCGATGCTGAGATAATATGCTTCTTCGTTGCCTTCCTGTGTTGGCTGGGTAATTTTTTTTGATTCATTCTTTCACTGTTGGGAGTAGCTCTTTAAGGTTCCTGCCTCCATGTGAGGTGACTGTTTCTCAGTAGATGGGTATGTCTCTGTGTTTCAGGCTCCATGAGAGCTTTTAATGTGTGTTTTAAAGATTTATTTATTTGAGAGAGAGAGAAATAGTGCACGCACAAGCTGGGAGAGGGGCAAAAGGGGAGGGAGAGAAGCAGTTTCCCTGCTGCGCATGGAGCCTGATGTGGGACTCAATTCTACGACCACCAGATCACCACCTGAGCTGAAAACAGGATTTGGACGCTTAACTCACTGAGCCATCCAGGTGCCCTACTTTTAATGTGTTTTAATTGTTAGTCCTTTGGGGTACAGAGATATTTGACAGCCAGCCTCCCTCAATGTCAGTTTATACTTACTGGCCCATGGGTTTTACTTTCCTGGTAATTTACCCATGTGCTTAGAGGGATGCCAGCTATGTTTATTCTTTATTTTTGATGTTTTGGTTATTTTGTGGTGGGATAATTTCTAGTTTATTCTGTTGGCCACATTGCGGGAAATGCAAGTCCTCAAAGACTGTTTTGAAAAATCAATGCTTAGATCCTTGGTTGAGAAAAATAAAACTTTTTTTTTTTTTTTTTTTTTTTTTTTTTTTTTTTTTTTTTTTTTTTTTTTTTTTTTACATTTTCTCTTTAGCATGCAGCAGAATTGATTAAGACAGTGGCATCTCGCTATGATGAATATGTTAATGTGAAGGATTTTTCTGACAAGATCAGCCGTGCCCTTACTGCAGCAAAGAAGGATAATGACTTCATTTATCATGATCGAGTTCCAGACCTTAAAGATCTAGACCCTATTGGCAAAGCCACACTTGTGAAATCTACCCCAGTGAGTGTACCCATCAGCCAGAAATTCACTGGTATGTCAAGTATTCAGATACACTTTAGTCTTACTCATCTTTTCCCCAGTTTAATCTTTTTTCTTTTTAAGCTAAAATCATATAACTGCTATTGCATGCTTTGAATGTGATGTGCACTCATGTTGTTTAAATGAATATGAGAATAAAAATGAAGTGTTATATCTATAATGAAATTTCAAGATGGAAAGTAAATGGTAATAAAGTACATGTATACAACAGAGTCAAGAGAATTTGAAACTGCATTTGAGTGATGATAGACTTTAAGCATTTGACATTTTAACATTGTTATATTATTTAAGAGTCTGCCATTAAAAATAAACACTCATAAGTATGACTTTAAATGTATAAACTTATGGAGTCATGGTTGTTGAGATAAACATTATAATGTTGAGATAAACGTTATCCTTGGATATTGTAGATACATTCAGTGTGTAGTACTCCCGAGCTAAAATCCCAAGAATAATATTCTAAGTTATTGGGAAAGGGTGATTATCTTACTTCTTTCTACTTAGCAGACAAGATGTGTTTACTGTATGTCAGGGACTCTTTTTTTAAGTCTAGATACTAGCTCAGAATTCATATTCTTGCAATAGTCCCATGAGATATGTACTATTATTATCTCCATTTGACTGATCAGGTTATTGATGCACAGAGTGCTTAAGTAATTTGCCCCGTGTTTCAGAGCTAGGAAGTGGTGGAAGGAGCTGGAAATCAAACCATGGCACTGTAGGCTACTTAATGATTTTAATCAGCAAATGACCAGTGTGTGTTCTTATGCGTAAGTCTTATTTACCAAAGAGCTTTTTTTTTTTTTTTTTTTAAAGATTTTATTTATTCATTTGATAGCACAGGTAGGGAGAGCTGCAGGCAGAGGCAGAGGGAGAAGCAGGCTCCCCGCAGAGCAGGAAGCTTGATGCGGACTCTATCCAGGGACTCCAGGATCATAACCTGAGTTGAAGGCGGACGCTTAACAACTGAGCCACCGGGCGCCTGGGTGGGTCAGTGGGTTAATGCCTCTGCCTTCGGCTCGGGTCATGATCCCAGGGTCCTGGGATCAAGACCCACATCGGCCTCTCTGCTTACTTTGTGATCTATCTCTGTCAAATAAATAAATAAAATCTTAAAAAACAAAACCAAAACGAAAACAACTGAGCCACCCAGGTGCCCCTATGAAAGAGCTTTTAATGTCAATGACAGACATATGTTAAAAAGTTAAGAAAATAAATTCAAAGAAAAAGAAAGCTTTCATTGTCATTGTCCTTGAATATAGTGATCTAAAATTTCTCTTCATTATTGTACTTTTATTTTTTTATTTATTTTTATTTTTTTTTAAGATTTTATTTATTTGACAGAGAGAAACACAGCCAGAGAGGGAACACAAGCAGGGGGAGTGAGAGAGGGAGAAGCAGGCCTCCCGCCGAGCAGGGAGCCCGATGTGGGGCTCAATCCCGGGTCTCTGGGATCATGACCTGAGCTGAAGGCAGTTGCCCAACCAACTGAGCCACCCAGGCGCCCCAGTTTTCATTATTGTACTTTTAACAGTGATTTGGCTTTTAATTTTAAATATTTGTAGACTTTTTATGTGAATATTGGAAAGGGAATATGAGCATTCACTTTACGATGGAGTTTTGTCATAAAATTTTGTTGAAATTTTCATTCCTAATTTTAGATTTATTTGAGAATATGGTTCCTGTGTCAGTGCAGCAGTCATTGGCTGCCTATAATCAGAGGAAAGCTGACTTGGTTAACAGATCAATTGCTCAAATGAGAGAAGCCACGACTTTGGCAAATGGGTAGGTAGCGCTTAACTTTCATAAATATCTCTAAAGTTCTAATGTTTGTGTTTACGTGTTCTGTAACTAAATAGTTTATGCACATTTTAGTTTTCTGAGCCCAGAGCTGAATGTCAAGAATATATGTAATAGCAGATACACACATATGCACATTTCTTGTGGATATTGTATTTATTAAGCCCTAGCAGATGTATTTGAAATAAAATTGATTACTGAAACAGAATTTTTGACTATTGATTTGCATTTTAGGGGATATTTATTTGAGGGAAAAGAGAAGTAGAAATGAACTTGTAAGTTAAGATACATGGTATATTCCATATTCTGAACCAGATTTTGTTTTTGGTGGATTAAGACTAAAAAAATAATTCATTGGTTTTCAAAATATCCTAAGTATAATTTTCAGTAAAATGTAACAGAATACACCTATTTTAAGTGTATAGTTCAGTTCTTTCTGATAAATGTTCATACCCATCCCGTGTAACCACCACCACCATGATCAAGATAGAGAACATTTCCATCACCCTAAAAAATTCCTTCATGCCTCTTTCACTTTAGTCCTTCTTCCCCAGACTCTTAGCTCTCTGCTTCCTGTCACTCTAGGTTAGTTTTGCTTTTTATATAGTTTAACATAAATATAATTATTATAGCATGTGTGTTACATTATATGTACATTACAGTATATAGTATATTGTATTGCTGCAGTATATATATTATGCAACACATACAGTATATACTTAAAATGTGTTGGGCTTCTTTCACTTAGCATAATGATTTGAGATTCATCTATGTTTCAACAGTTTGATCCTTTTTAATTACTGAGTAGTATTTTGTTTTATGGTTAAATAGCAGTTTGTTAATTCTACATTCACTATTGGTGGACATTTCAGTTGCTGTGAGCACTGATGCACAAATCTTTGTGTGGACATGTTTCATTTCCTTTGTGTGAATACCTAGGATTAGAATTGCTGAGGTGTGTTGGTGGGTGTATGGTTAACTTCATTCAGAATAGCCAGATTGTTTTCCAAAGTGGTTATTCTAGCTCATATTCCCACCTGCGCTTTTTGGGGCCTCTGCACCCTCAGCAGCACTTAGTATCGTCAGTCTTTTCACTTTTATTCATTTTAGTGTGCATGTAGCAGTATCACATTGTGGTTTAATTTGCATTCTTGTGATTACTGATGGTGTTGAGTAACTCTTCATGTGCTTATTAGCCATTTATATATCCTTTGTGAAGTGTGTTGAAATTTTAGCTCATTTTTTAAATTGAGTTTTCCGTGTTTTTTATGTATTTTAGAGCAAGTCCTTTTTTTTCTTTCTTTTTCTTAAAGATTTTATTTATTTATTTGACACAGAGAGATCACAAGTAGGCAGAGTGGCAGGCAGAGAGACAGGCAGAAAGAGAGGAGGAAGTAGGCTCCCTGATGAGCAGAGAGCCCGAAGCAGGCCTTGATCCCAGGACTCCTGGGATCTTGACCACCCAGCGGAAGGCAGAGGCCTTAACCCGAGCTACCCAGGCGCCCTAGAGCAAGTCCTTTGTCAGATATATGTCATTGAGACCTTCCTTTGTTCCTTAGTTCCTTCCTTCCTTAAGATTTTGTTTACTGCTCAGCAGGGAAAGAGAGAAAGAGAGCAAGCAAGGGTGGAGGGGCAAAAGAAGGGCAGAGGGAGAGGGAGAAGCAGGCCCCTTGCTGAGCAGGGAGCCCAATGCAGGACTCAATCCCAGGGCCCTGGGATCATGACCCGAGTCAAAGGCAGATGCTTAATGACTGAGCCACCCAGCTGCCCTGAATTTTGACTTTTAATTACTTTGAAAGAAATTAAGTTTGAGGGGCGCCTGGGTGGCTCAGTTGGTTGGGCGACTGCCTTCAGCTCAGGTCGTGATCCCGGAGACCCGGGATCGAGTCCCACATCGGGCTCCCTGCTCGGCGGGAAGCCTGCTTCTCCCTCTCTCGCTCCTCCTGCTTGTGTTCCCTCTCTGGCTGTGTTTCTCTCTGTCAAGTAAATAAAATCTAAAAAAAAAAAAAGAAATTAAGTTTGAGCTGTGAGCCCAAGGCAGCTAGTATTTTTTAATGTGTATTTCTTACTTTCTGGTTTTTAATTCTGAACTGTGAACTTAATTCTTTAACAGTTTTGTTTTAATTTTATCACTGATATCCCCCCCCCCCCTTATCTTTATTTTTCCATTGATTAGGGTAATCCACTTTTTTGGGGATGCTAACTCCATTGCTATTGACTAGGATATATAGGAGATTAATGTTTTAGACCTCTAGGTGATATAATATCTCATTTTTTCAGGGTGTTAGCTTCCCTTAATCTTCCAGCAGCAATTGAAGATATATCTGGAGATACTGTACCTCAGTCTATATTGACTAAGTCCACGTCTGTGATTGAACAGGGAGGCATCCAGACTGTTGATCAGTTGATCAAAGAGCTACCTGAACTACTACAAAGAAATAGAGAAATCCTAGATGAGGTATGTTTTAAGAGATTCATTTTTTCAAGTAAAAACTGTTTTGCCTCTTGGTGTCTAGCAGGGATTAGGACTGGATGCTTTCTTCTGTTGGGTTTCATGGGGTAATACTAACCATCCTGATGAACTTAATGTGGCCCAAAGCTGCATTTCATCTTCCAAGAGGACTTCTGATTGAGTGAGACTGGATTCATGCATGTCTTAAGGATATGTAAATGCACATTAATGAAATTCATGGACCATGATGTAATATTGATATACTGTGAGAAATTACTATCATACAAACTGTCCAGAGTCTTCGTAACTAATGATTTTTGTGAAAGATTAGATTTCTTGGTAAATGTGGAATCAGACTAAGGAAGTTAGGCCTTCAAATGTTTTATAAGCCCACTGCATAGGAAGTTTTTTGGCTAAAGTCAGCTGTTTGACAGTATTATCCTTTTACTGTGCCTTCACCCCTTTCCCCACATTGATTCGTTTCTTTCTTTAATGATAAATATATTCAGAATGATACATTGGCTTTTGCCAGAAGTCACGCTTTTTAGTTAACTTCTTTTGTCAGTGCTTTAATCCATGATGTTTTAGTGTTTCAGTTAATTTTTCAGAGGATATTGTATTTATATCATTTCCAAGTATTTTGGGACAGGGGTATAATAGTTAAGTATAGTTGACCTTGGACAACATGGGGTGCCAACCCCTCCATGCAGTTGGAAATCTGAGTTTAACTTTTGATTCCTCCAAACATTAACTACACATAGCCTGCTGTTGACTTTGGAAGCCTCACTGGTAACAAACAGTTGACTGTCACATATTTTGTGTGTTATATATATTATATACTGTATTCTTAGATTAAGTAAGCTAGAAAAAGGAAATGTTAAAAGAAAGAAAGAAAATCATAAAAAACCCACTTACAGGTAGACATACAAATTTCAAACCTGTGTTATTCAAGGGTCATCTGTACTTGAGACAGTGTGAACCTTGGGGATGAGAATATTTACCTCCCAGGGTTTTTTTTTTTTAAAGGACTATCTTTTAAAAAGTTTATTATGATTATACTAAATGATATGTGGTGGTGGTGGTGGTGGCATATTAACTGTTGGAAAAGGTCAGGAAACTTAAATGAAAACTTGGCTACAGTATTGGCCTGGGGAATCTGATTCATGAGGGGTTCTACATTAATTATACTATCAGAGTTACCAGCCTCATCTATGTGGATGTAGTCAGTAATGAGAGAATGGAAAGCAAACAAAATTGATGTTACGTGCTGAGCTCGCTAGACATGCAGAATCTCAGACCTTCTCAAGACCGCCTATATCAGGTGCTGCATTTAACAAGATCCCAGAATGATTCGTATGCACATTAATATTTGACAGACGCAGATCTTAAGCTTGTAGACGTTATTCATGAGAATGCGTTATAGTCCTTTAAAATTTGTTGATTATTAGGTTAAGCAAGCTTTATCTGGTCTTGCACTTGAAAGGATGTTAGAATAGTAGATAGACAAAGGGAGACAAAAATGGAGAAGTGTTTAAGATCACATGTTCCTGAAAGCGGCAGGAAAAGTAATTGATAGGGAGAAGACAAACACTGGAAATTCAGGTATAGCAAGTCAGATAGCAGTCTGGGGCCTTTAGTAAGTAAAAGTTATAATAGTAAACCATTATTGAATATTGGAGTTATATTTGAACTTGACCCCCAGTTTTTATTTTTAGCTGTGGCCCTGGGCAGATTACTTAGCCATCTTCATGTCTCAGTTTACTTATGGGAAAAAAATGGGATAATAGTATTTATTACATAAGATAGCTGTGAAGTGGGATTAGGCATGTGCCTGCTACTTAGTAGTTACTTAAGTATTACTATATTTCCTTGATTTTAAGATGTCATTGATTAGAAGATGCATATTTGATTTTGAAACAAGTTTTAAGGGAAAGAACATTGTCTATTGAAATGCTGTATATCAGTTGCGAGGAGTGTCTTCATTAGAAATAAATATGTAAAAAGCTTATCTTTTAATTAAAAACTGGCGTTATTAATGTGTATGGTATATGTCTATTGTCTGCCTATCTTAGTATCAGGTACTTTTGTTGATCTTATTTGATGTTTCTAACAGCCTTGTGAAGTAGTCACTGTTACTCTGTCAGCTCTACTTGGAGAGTCCCATTTTAAGTAAATTGTGACTTGAGAGAAGTAAGGTTGTGAACTGGCCCTCTTTTTGAGTGTTCATTTCTCTCTGGTAGCTTTTAGAAATAGGCTTGATTTTCAGAAATTCTTAAGTATCCACTAATTTATTTATTTTTATTTATTTTTAGTTTTTTAAGATTTTATTTATTTGACAGAGAGAAACACAGCTAGAGAGGGAATACAACCAAGGGGAGCGAGAGAGGGAGAAGCAGGCTTCCCACCCAGCAGGGAGCCCAATGTGGGGCTTGATCCCGGGACCCTCGGATCATGACCTGAGCTGAAGGCAGACGCCTAATGACTGAGCCACCCAGCTGCCCCACTAATTTATTTTTTAAATAATAAATTTATCTTTGCTAGGGACCTGTTGGGCCCTTTTAACCTTTGATCTCTGTCCATGGATTCTGCTTCTTTAGTTACTTCTTTTTCTCTGCCCTCTCCTAAAGAATTTCTGGTGGTTGGGTGATGGTTCTTTTGATGATGATCGGTTTTCATATCTTTCAACATTTCTTCTTCTTTTTCTCTTTGTGCTCTCATTCTTCCTGGCACTGCCTCAGGCAGGCCTTCCAACTCAGTAATTGGTTATTTACTGTGCTTTCATGCTTCTCAGCCACACTATAGAGTTATTTTGTTTTTCATTTTATTGATACTTCTTGTTTTCAACATACCTAATTCTTTAAAAAAAATTTCCTGTATTTATTTCACAACTGCAAGTCTGTTTTTGAAGTAAAATTTGCATGACATAAAATTCATCATTTTAACCTCTTTATAGTGCACATGACAGTGGCTTTTAGTATGTTTGCGGTATTGTGCAAGCACCAACACTGTCTAATTTCAGAGTGTTTCCATCACCCCAAGGAAATTCCATTCTGATTAGGAGTCACTTCTCATTCCCCCTTGCCCCTGCTCTTGGCAGCTCATACTCTGATTCTGTCTCTGTGGATTTGCTTATTTTGGACATTCATATAAATGGAATCATAAACAATTATGTGCACTTTCACCTTCTGTCACTTAATGTTTCCAGGTTCATCTGTCTTGTAGCACCAGCACTTCATTTCTTATGGCCGACTAACACTTCATTGTGTGGACATAATCACATTTTGTTTATCTGTTCGTCTGTCATAGATATTGAGATGTTTTGCTTTTTGGGTTATTAATAATGCTATTTGTGACAATTTTTTTTAAAGCACCTGTTTTAAATTCTCTTGGGTATATACAGAAGAGTGGAGTTGTTGGGTCATACAGAAATTCAATGTTCAACTTTTTGAGGAACTGCCAAACTGTTTTCCAGAGTAGCGGTACCATTTTACATTCTTAGCAGCAGTGTGTAAAGGTTCCGGTTTCTTTCTTTCTTTTTTTTTTTTTTTTTAAAGATTTATTAATTTGACACAAAGAGAGAGAGAGAGATCACAAGTAGTCAGAGAGAGAGAGGAGGAAGCAAGCTCCCTGCTGAGCAGAGAGCCCGATGCGGGCCTCGATCCCAGGACCCTGAGATCATGACCTGAGCTGAAGGCAGAGGCTTTAACCCACTGAGCCACCCAGGAACCATGAGGTCCGGATTTTAAAGTGAATTCTTCCAGAGAATTTTTATTTTTTATGTTATTGTTATTTTTTTTGTAGTTAATGTTTTTGTCAGAGGTGCATCTTAGGGCTTTGTGTCACACAGGTAGTATGATTTCTAGTCCTGAGTACAGGCTTTTGATTAGAAATTTTAGGTGATACTTATTTTCTTTTCTATTTAGAGCCAACACGAGTAAATTTCCTTTGTCAGGCAGTCTTTCTTTTTAAAAATTCATTCACTGAGTATCCCAGTCTGAGGGAGGGTAATGCCTCTGATGTGACTTCCCCTCAGCAGCTCCACCCAGGTTTCTTGTGTCCTCTTCCTGTTCCTTACATCTTTTTTTTAAAGATTTTATTTATTTGACAGACAGAAACACAGCCAGAGAGGGGGGAACACAAGGGGAGCGAGAGAGGGAGAAGCAGGCTTCTCGCTGAGCAGGGAGCCCGATGTGGGACTCGATCCTGGGTCTCCGGGATCATGACCCGAGCCGAAGGCCCAACCAACTGAGCCACCCAGGCGTCCCTTACACCCACATTCTCAGCCAGTAGTGAACTGTATAGTTGGTGAACTATGTACAATGGACCAATTCTGGCTTGTGACCTATTTCTGTATGATTCACTAAAGATGATTTTTATCTGTTTTTAGAGGGTTGTAAAAAAAAAAAAAAAAAAAAAGTGACCGAGATGGTCCACAAAGGCCAGAGATGGTCCACAAGGCCCATAAAACCTAAAATACTCTAGTGTTTGACAGAAAAGTTTGCAGACCTCTGCTCTAATATGCGAGGGATTAGCAGGTACCAGTGCTTTAGCACTTGTTTCTACTCTGGATTATTAGCACTTTCTTGTGTTTCTGGCCCTTACTATTCTGTCTTCTCAGATACCCATTCAGAACTCATTTTGTACATATTACTTTTTAGTTTGCTGTACTGGGATAAAAGTCTAAATCTTTGATTTCGTGTGGATAAATTAATGCCTTTCTCTTTCTAATCTAAGGTCTAAAGGTTTTCTGTTTATTTATTTATTTTAAAAAAGATTTTATTTATTTATTTGACAGAGAGAAACACAGCCAGAGAGGGAACACAAGCAGGGGAAGCGAGAGAGGGAGAAGCAGGCCTCTTGCCGAGCAGGGAGCCCGATGTGGGGCTCGACCCCGGGTCTCCGGGATCATGACCCAAGCCAAAGGCAGTCGCTTAACCAACTGAGCCACCCAGGCGCCACCTATTTATTTTAATTAAAAAGAATTTTTGTTTAAAGTAGTCTTGGTGTATGGATATACATAAACTCTTAGTTGTTCTTCCTTTTTAATTTACTGAGTAGGGTAATGGCTAAGCCAGCCTTAAATGTTGTAAGACTGTTAAATGTTATAACTTGGATTCATGCAGCAGAAGTTGTTTTACCAGTGAAGTAGGGATATTCCATCCATTAATTCTCACCTATATTGGCTCTGATCATTAAAAAAATATTTTTTTATTATCGGAAATGATATTTCATTGTTACTTTGCTTCCTTTTTAAAAGTCATTAAGATTGTTAGATGAAGAAGAAGCAACTGACAATGATTTAAGAGCAAAATTCAAGGAACGCTGGCAAAGGACACCATCTAATGAACTCTATAAACCTCTAAGAGCAGGTAAAAATGTGTATAAATGGCTTTCACTTGAATAAATTTCCAATTTTTTTAAAGGTTTTATTTTATTTTTTAAAAGATTTTATTTATTTGACAGAGAGACACAACGAGAGAGGGAACACAAGCAGGGGAGGTGAGAGAGGGAGAAGCAGGCTTCCCGCCGGGCAGGGAGCCCAATGCAGGACTCAATCCCAGGCCTCCGGGATCATGACCTGAGCCAAAGGCAGATGCTTAGTGACTGAGCCACCCAGGCACCCTTAAGATTTTATTTTTAAGTAATCTCTAGATCCAACGTGGGGTTTGAACTCACAATCCTGAGATCAAGAGTTGCGTGCTTCACTGACTGAGTCATCCAGGTGCCCATGTAAATTCCCAATTTGGATCCACACTTTTACTTGATTAAATCAGGGTCAGTTGTAAACCTTTTTACTGAAGCTGCTGTTTTGAAAACACAGGTTTTTCTTTTTTTTTTTTCTCAGTTCAGTATAAGATAAAAAATAGATAACAGGTGATTCATGTTCATTATAAGAAGGTCAGATTTTTTTTTTTTAATTTTATTTATTTATTTGACAAAGAGAAACACAGCCAGAGAGGGAACACAAGCAGGGGGGAGTGAGAGGGAGAAGCAGGCTTCCCGCTGAGCAGGGAGCCCGATGTGGGGCTTGATCCTGGGTCTCCGGGATCATGACCTGAGCCGAAGGCAGTCGCTTAACCAACTGAGCCACCCAGGCGCCCCAGAAGGTCAGATTTTTAAAAATGCTAAAAAATTCTTTTTTAAGAAAGATAAGCTCCTGGTAGGGGCGTGTGTGCAGAAGGAGAGGGAGAGAGAGAGAATCTCAGGCAGACTCCTGATGAGCCCAGAGCCCTACCTGGAGCTTGATCTCATGACCTTGAGATCATGACCTGATCTGAAATCAGGTGCTCCCAAAATTCTAAAAAAACTTTTTTTTTTAAAGATTTTATTTATTTGATAGAGAGGAACAGCTAGAGAGGGAACACAAGCGGGGGGGTGAGAGAAGGAGAAGCAGGCTTCCTTCCGAGCAGGGAGCCTGATGAGGGCTTGATCCTGGGACTCTGGGATCATGACCTGAGCCAAGGCAAGCGCTTAATGATTGAGCCACCAAGGTGCCCCTCTAAAAAAATTCTTAGAAAAGTAAAGTAAAAATGAAAATGATTGTGTATCTCTCTCTTTTCCTTTTTTAAGCCCTGTGCCTTTTTTTTTTTTTTTTAAAGAGCATCTGTATAACCACTAGATATCACTGGTTCCAGGAACTGCTGTTAAGCTCTGTGCATATTTAAAAAAAATAAATGAGATCAGCATTTTTTGTTTTTTTGTTTTTTTTAAGATTTTATTTATTTATTTGACAGAGAGATCACAAGTAGGCAGACAGGCAGGCAGAGAGAGAGGAGGAAGCGGGCTCCCTGCCGAGCAGAGAGCCTGATGCGGGCCTTGATCCCAGGACCCTGAGATCATGACCTGAGCTGAAGGCAGAGGCTTTAACCTACTGAGCCACCCAGGCACCCGAGATCAGTTTTTTTTTTAAAGGTTTTATCTGAGAGAGAGAAATAGCTGGGGGAAGGGGAGAGAGAGTCTCAAGAAGACTCCCCACTGAACGTGGTGCGCAATGCAGGGCTCAGTCTCATGACCTTGAGATTGTAGCCTGAGCTGAAACCAAGAGTTGGATGCTCAACTGACTGAGCCCTCAGGCCCTCCTAAATGAGATTATATTATATGCATATGTTTTTGAAATTTTATTTCACTTAGTGGGTGGTAAAAGGTGAGTTTTACCAGTTAATTTGAAGTCAAATTATAATTTTTTTAAGACTTAATTATTAAAATTTGTGTTAAGGTAAGTGTCTTTATGGTAGCTAGAGACCTGTTTTATTTACCATTTATTTATTTATTATATTATTAGTACTATTGACATTTTTTTTCTAAAAATGTTATCTGCTGTTCTAAGCCAGGTTGAAGCACTGATCCTTTGAGAGGGGAATACTTCTTTAAGTAAGTTGTCACAGTTTTTGGAGTGAATGATTTTCTCTCTCTGTTAATGAGTTGTAGGAAAGGATTAGACTAATGTCAGTTTTTATTTGGTGGATAGTCACCACAAATGTATTTTAAGGTATACCTGTGCATTTTGCAGAAACAAAAATGCCAAGAGTTATAGGAGCTTAATTTCCATTATATAATGAATCAGGGCCCAGAGAAGAGGGGAGAAAAAAAATTAAAGTTGGAGAGCAGAACTAAAAGTATAAACAGCCTGTAAATGTTACTGTTAAAGTCATTGCTGTACTCTGGTGACATATCCCGTCCACCCCCCCACCGCCCGCAGAGGGAACCAACTTCAGAGCAGTTTTGGATAAAGCTGTGCAAGCAGATGGGCAAGTGAAAGAACGTTATCAGTCTCACCGTGACACCATTGCACTTCTGTGTAAGCCGGAACCTGAGTTGAATGCTGCCATCCCTTCTGCTAACCCAGCGAAGACCATGCAGGGCAGCGAGGTAAGCAGATGCATTTTGATGTGGGTGGTCATCTGTTTATGAAAACTATGTTGAAGCCATTATGAACACAATTAATTGCTAATTCCTTACTGTCCTCTTTTCAAAAATGTAGATATAAATTGAGGTTGTTATATTTGAAGTAGCATAATATATAACATTAGTAATATTACTGTCTTGTAATAATTCTGTTCATTGAATGTTTCTTATGATCTTGATATTATATTCTAGATACTTTATAAGTTCAGTATTTAATTCAGGTTTTATAAAAGGGAGAGGCTTGGAAGCATAGAAACTTCCCTGAAGTGGAAGGATGATTTGACCAGATCCTCTTCTGACCATAAATTTTTTGTTGTTTGTTACATCATTTTCTTCTACCATCTGTTGTATTCCAC